>SKCR01008508.1:0-88475 GCA_019454045.1 Zanthoxylum bungeanum
TTTGCATAAGAAAGATCAACCAATAGGCAATTATGCATGAATATAATAAGACAGACTCAGTTCAGTGTGCACGTTCGTGTAGCGTTCGTAAACGCGTTCGAACGGAAATGAAACAGAATGCTCACGTTCGAGTAGCGTTCGTAACGCGTTCGAACGGAAATGAAACAAAATGCTCACGTTCGAGTAGCGTTCGTAAACGCGTTCGAACGGAAATGAAACAGAATGCTCACATTCGTAGGCGTTTGTTAACGCGTTCGAACGGAAATGAAACAGAATGCTCACGTTCGTATGGCGTTTGTTAACGCGTTCGAACGGAAATGAAACAGAATGCTCACGTTCGTATGTCATTTGTTAACGCGTTCGAACGGAAATGAGACCTGATGCATGATAAGGCAAAATGTATGCGCGTTCGAGTTGCGTTTGTGAACGCGTTCGAACGGACACGGACCTGATGCATGAAATGTGATGCAATACATAAACAGAAAATAAAGGGGCGCGGCGAAGCACTGCCGTAAAGGTGGCCTTTTGGGGCTCTTGATCTCTCAAAGAGAGGACCTTTAGACCAACGTACTAAGCCCATGCGCGTCACATTACACATACAAAAATAGAACCAATCATATCAACCAAGTATGTCCGATTGAACACATCTTACATCCAATCTGAACACACATCAACCGGCGCGGCAAAGCATCGTGGTAACGGGTTTGAACCCCTCCCCATAAGGGATCTTTCATTCCACTTACTAAGCCCATGCGCTTGATTGATCCATGCATAAAAGATAAACTCAATAATATCAAACTACGTATGCCCGATTGAACGTATCTTGCATCCAACCGAACACACATCAACCGGCGCGGCGAAGTAGTGTCACAAAGGTGGCCTTTTCGGCTCTTGGTCTCCCAAATGGAGGACCTTTGGACTAACTCACTAAGCCCATGCGCTCGATTGAAAAATAAGCAACATATTAAATTCAAGTAAAGAAAACTAAATAAACAAAAAGCAACACAACGAAAGAGAGATGGTGCCGTTTACTCAAGCGGTACGTGGAGTTGTGGCCCGAGTACAGATCATATTACCGTCCATTCGGAATCGGCTATGAAATTTATGTCCGGGTTTCCATCCGATATACCACGAGAGTTGACACATCTCTCATTCATCCAATACCCACAACATATTACATCTCATAATTCATGCATATTTATATACTCAAAGACCACAACACCATTTCAACATTACAATCATACAAGAAATACTTAATAAATAATGCGGAAAAGGAAAACAAGTGTGAAAGATACCCTCAGGTCTAACCTTTTAAGCTGTCTCTCGGACTCGCGTTCCACGAATATCGGAAGGGGGTAAAGCTCCGCAACTTTTCTGGTTCACTGGTTCAGCGTCCTAGCTCACTGCCTTGCTGTTTTGCTTACGGTTCGAACTCCGTTCTGCTCCTACTCGGCCTCGGTCTTGCTGCTCACTGCACGGGCCACATGTTTTAACGTTTTCAAAGAACTATTCCAAGCTTGTGTGGGTTCTTAGTACAATTAAATGTGATTACTCTTAAGATTATCTATGCAGTTTTTATGTTACTGTTTTTTTTAAGGATTTGGGCTGCTGTTTTAAGGTAATCTAGGAGGTTGTTTAGGCGTGTTTTAGGGTGTGGTTTTTGTGGTAATTTTCGGTGGTGGAGGGCTGCTGTATAGGTGGCTGTTTCGGCTATGGAGGGTGGTGGCTTGTGGTGGTTTCTTTGTTTTCTTTCTTATGTATGTGTGAAGTGTTTTCTCTTTTTGTTTGTTTGTTTAGTCTTGGGTGTGTCGAGAGAGAATCTAGAGAGATTTCGAGAGAGTTTGGGTGTGAATTATATGTGTCAAGCTTGGGCGTGATTTGTATTGTGTGAAGGAGAGGAAGGCTTTGGTGAGGGGTTGTTTATATAGAATATGGCTAGGGTTTCACCTTTTCTCACAAGGAAGAGATCTTGTTTCCAAATTAGGAGAGATAAGAAAGGTATACACAAGATTGGGGGGGACAAGATATTTTAATTAGGAAGTTGTAATATTTAATTTGTGTTGGTTTAGAATACAAATATTTTATATTGGTAAATATCTTATTAGATTAAGAAGTCAAATATATGATTGGCTTTAATTGGTTAGGATTGATTTTAATTTGGTATGATTATATTTTGATTTAGTGTGATTTGTTTAATTTAGGCATGATTTTAGTTTAAGTTGGTAATTGTTTATTTTAATTGGTAAATGGTTTAAATGTTTTATTTTAATGTTTAATATTTAATTTAATATTTATTTATTTATTTAATTTGGGATGTGTTTTATGGGCTTTGGGGAGCTAAATGGGCTGGGCGTGAGGCTAGCAGCAAAACCAGAATTACCGAAACCGTTCGAACGCTTCCTCGAACGCGACACGACGCCCGCAATCTGTTTCCCGTTCGAACGAAGTAGCGAACGCAGCACTAACGAAGACAGTGAGCTTGTTTGTTCTGAATTTCCCCTTCCGATATCCGTTTCCCGCGGCTTCCGTGACTCAAAAGGTAGTGCCTCCAAATGAGGCTCATCATCGGGTTTCACATGCGAAAATGCAATGCCTACAGTCGTCATGCGACTAGCAGGGAGGATCGCCGCGTTAAACAGCCACTCGACAATGAGAGGCTCTACCTCTACTTGGGAGTTTCAGAGCACGCGGTTACTGCAGTCTTAATAAGGGAGGAGGCGGAAATTCAACTATCAGTCTACTACATGAGTAAAGCATTGTTGGGAGCAGATTCATGCTACCCGTTAATGGAGAAGTTGGTGTTCGCTCTAATTACAGTCGCGAGAAAGCTCAGACCCTACTTTCAATGACACCCCATCACGGTATACACGACATATCCTTTAAGAAGCATACTCCATAAACCAGAACTATCAGAGAGATTGATGAAGTGGGCAATTGAACTTGGAGAACATGATATATCATACCTGCCTAGGACCGCCATCAAATCTCAAGCTTTGGCGGACTTTATGGCCGACTTCACTCCCGGCCTACTTGCTGCAGCTGAAAACGAAGTCTACTCCATTCAATCGAAAATCCCTTGGAAACTATCAGTCGACGGATCCAGTAACAAAAAGGGTTGCGGTCTTGGAATCATGATCACTACTCCAGAAGGTGACATTCTGCAACAAGCAATCAATTGTGATTTTAGAGTTACCAACAACGAGGCAGAGTACGAAGCACTGATCGATGGGTTATCCTTAGCAAAAGAACTGGGAGCCAGGAAGATAGAAGTGAAGTCCAACTCTCAGTTGATCGTCAACCAGATCTAGGGGTCCTATCATGCACGAGGCCAACAAATGGGTTCCTACTTACATAAGGTAAACGATATGCGGTCGACATTTGAAGAATTCTCCATAACCCAAGTCCCAAGAAGCGAGAACTCCCAAGCAGATGCACTGGCTACCCTCGGATCGACAATGGCGGGGGACAAACCACGAACAATACCAGTAGTGTATTTGAATTGGCCGGCAATTTGGAAGGAAGAAACAATTGTTGCAGCGGTCGATTCAGTCGACACCTGGATGACACATATCGTCAAGTATTTGCAGGAAGGCGTGCTTCCAGAAGACAGAACGCAAGCCAGAAAAATCCAGAGACAGTCTGCAAGGTTCGCTATATTCGACAGTCAGCTGCTAAGAATGTCACTCTCAGGACCTTACTTAAAGTGTCTCACACTCGACGAAGCGCAACATGTGTTGACGAAATTACACGAGGGGTAATGTGGGAACCACTCTGGAGGCAGGAGTTTGGCTCTTCCAGCCCATTCGACAGGATATTATTGGCCGACAATGAGGACCGACTCAATTGAATTCACTAAGAAATGTGACAAGTGTCAAAGGTTTGCTCCAGTTCCACATCTCCCACCAGAAAAACTCAATCTTGTTTTATCCCCATGGCCGTTCATGAAATGGGGAATGGACATAGTAGGAAAACTCCCAGTCGCGCCAGGCCAGCGTGTCTATATGCTTGTGATGACGGATTATTACTCGAAGTGGATTGAAGCTGAACCATTCGCTAGAAACGCGACAAAGAGGCCCAAAATTTCGTTTGGAAGAACATCATCTGTCGGTTCCGCATACCAAGAGAAATTGTGACTGACAACGGCTCTCAATTCATCAGCCATCACTTTCAAGACTCTTGCAGGAATTGGGGCATAAAATTGAGCTTTTCAACCCCACGCTTTCCACAAGCGAACGGCCAGGCCGAATCATCCAACAAGATGATCTGAATACTTTGAAGAAGAGATTAGAGAATGCTAAAGGCGCTTGGGCGGACGAACTTCCAGGAGTGTTATGGTCATACAGGACGACAATGCGCTCTTCAACAAGCGAAACTCCTTTCGCTCTGGCATTTGGAACGGAAGCAGTAATTCCAACTGAAGAAGCCATCCCGTCCCCACGCTGCCAATGGCTCAATGAAGAAAATAATCAGCGGCTGATGAATTTCAATCTCGACACGATTGGTGAAATAAGGGACCGAGCTTCCATTCGACTGGCTGCTCATCAACAGAGGATGGCCAAGTACTTCGACAAAAACGTCAGGAGTAGGACTTTCAAGGAATGAGATTGGGTCCTACGAAGAGTGTTCCAGAACACAAAGGAATTTGGATATGGAAAGTTGGGACCAAATTGGGAAGGTCCATATCTCGTTACAAAAGTTGTCGGGAGATGAGCCTACAAGCTACAGACCATGGAGGGGACTCCCGTACGCAACAGTTGGAACGCAGTCCATCTTAAGCGATTCATCTGGTAACACTAATGTTTTGTTATTTTTTGAGGCAGTTATCTTTCACAATACTTAGTCATCTTTCGAAATATGAAATAAGGAAATTTATAGAAGTCATTCGACTGATTGCAATAAAAGTTCATTCATTAAAACCATTCGACATATACAAAGTTAATTGTTCAAAATTTCGGCTTATCACCTTCCCATCCGACCACATAGTCTAACTTTATACAAAATGTTCAAACTATATCAAACCCTTAAACTTCAAAGACATTGGTTGGTCCTTCTTCGGCAGCTATTGGAACAATGGCAGGAACATCTTCTTGAGTTTTGACCCCCATCCCCGATTCAGTATCGACAGCTACTGGTACAACATCCTCTCCTTCCGCCAATTGTTTCTCGACCATTTCCATTTCAGCTACAGGAAATGCATCTGGCTCTACCTCGTCCTTCTTGGACTCAACCTCCAGACCTTTGTCTTCACCATCATCCTCCGTCGACGAAGAAATATCGGCAGCACGTCTTTCATACTCTCAGATCCACTTCTCCGGCTTCCAGTCTACATGCTTCATAGAAAGATATTCCCTCATTAAATCATATTTATCTTTCATCAGGGAATCGATGTAAATTTCCTCCATTTGCTCTAACAATAATTCTTTTTCCTTTTTCACGCTTTCAAAACTTTGTTTATAACTATCAATTGTTAGTTCAGCCGTTTCTTTTTCCATCTTTAAGGTAGCCTTAACCTCCTTCAACTCCTTCTCAAGCCCTTTTTCCTTCCTGTGAAAAGCGACCAACCCAGACTTCAGATCTGAAGCTTTCTTCCTCACCACCGACAATGCTTTCTCCAGCTCCATGATCCTCATTTGACTGGATTTTGTATTCTTTCGCATGTACAGACTACACTCCAATGCCTGAAAAGCTCGAGTCAGGATGTCATTCGACCCAAAAAAAAAAGTTCTACTCACTTGGTAATTCAAAGCAATGGCTTTCTTCATAGCCTCCACCGGACCGATTTGTGTTAACCTTACTTCATCCCCCTCCAGAAGAAGCTCTTCTACGAATGAATCGATGTTTGAAGGATCAGAAATTATAGTCGACTCTCGAGGAACCTTTGAAATGAGGTTATCAGAGTCCTCATCCACTTCGGCAATAGACTTCATTTTCTTCCTTGCAGAAATCATTTCAGTCGACTTCCCCTTTTCTGCGACACCCTCACTTGAAACGACTTTCTTTGGCTGAAGACCAGTTTCTTTCTCGACTTCTGGTTCTTTCTTCTTCAATTTCCTTGTTTTCCTCCGGCTCTTCATCTCGTCGAGTGAAGCTAATGTGAATGGTCCAGTCATCATTTCCTCTGTGCATAAAAGTTCTTCAGGTTTTAGGGGCTCTCGATATTTAGACTCTCCATATAACTTTCGACACGACCATCTACAATTTATCACGGGCAAAACGTCGTTACAAAAGGCCACAACTTTACCTTCTCATTCTCGGTGGTAAATCTCCTTCCACAACAGAGTTGCCCTTAATCTCTTTTCCACTAAGATGGTTTTATAATATCTTTCCTCAGCCGGCAATGATAGAATCGCTTTGGTGTTGGAGATTGTACACGCAGTCGTGACAAATGTCTTATTTCGTAAAGGATCTGCAGCAACAAGCACATGGTTATTCGAATTCGTAAGCAAGATTCAAGGATTAAATTTCAAAGAAACAAAGCTACTCACTCGACAAACACCAAAATTCTAGGATTCGACCAGACCCGGTCGATCCAAATATACCCTCTCCATTCGCAAAGAAATAATCAGACTGCCAATTTCCCCTATCATTAGTCGGCAATCCGGTAACTAAATGCGCCTTCTGCTGAGGAAGGATCATAGTATATCTTTATTTCTCCTTTAAGTGTTCTTTAAGGTAGTACGTGGCCAAAACATCATTTACCTCAAAGAGCACTCCTAACTCGAAAGATATACATTCAATCGACAATAATATTCTCCACGCATTTGGCATCAGTTGAGAAGGAGCGACTTCAAAATGATCCAGAACCTCCCAAACAAGTCTTGGAATAGGAAATATCAACCCGTCGGAGAAGAGACGTACATAGAATCCCATCCACCCCGGAACTTTGTAATCGATTCTTTCACTCGACGAAGGTACCCGTAGTTCCAGAGAATCGGGAAACCTATACATGCAACTGAGTTCCCTCAACATTTTTCCAGTCATTCGAATAGCAGGATTTTTAGATAATAAGTTAGTGAGTACACTTGTACTAGGAAAGTCACTCGACTCCCCAACAGCGGGTAAAGACCTTAGTGGTATGGCCTCGGTAGGGATCTCCTGGGAAGGCCTAGCCAATGTGATTACGCCAGCGTCGATCAACTCTTGGTACGACCAATCTTTGTATATTTCGACCTCATTCGTCTCACTTGAAGAAGATCCGACATAACGATCAATCTTGGCACATAAGCTGCATAAGGATTCTCCACTCGACATCTTCCAAACAACAAGCATATAAACAATTAAACTCCCTAGTTGCCTATTTCCTAAATATCAAAATCCACAAACACAATTCTGAAAATATTTTCACAAACCCGAAAATCAAACAGCCAATTTTACCTAAAAACAACTTGAATCTACACTATGAATGTTTAAAGAAATTGAAGAACAATAGGAAGTTTTTGAAGAATACCTTGAAACACTTGAGAGCTCTCCTTACTCGGCCTCCGAATGGAATTTTTACGAATAAAGCAAATGAAGTACCCGAAGCTATTTTTATACACACTACTCAATTGGCGCCACAAATTCCCGCCAAAAACTCCTCGTAATTCACACTAGGGTTGCAATTAATGACTGGAAAGAGACATGAAAACAATCCAGGTTTCGAATGAGGAATGATATAAAGAAAAGACAAGAGGAACGATGTCACTCGACATAATACACTTTAAAGTTTTGAACATCCGTAATACACGACATGAGTCAATGAGTACGTGGAGTTTACTCGTTTCATACGACATGTCGAGTGAAATTTCTCCTGAACCATCATCTGGTTCAGTCGACCGGGGACATCCCACATATGACTCATGTCGAGTCAAATAGAATTATGGAATTCACTCGTTTCATACGACATGTCAAGTGAAATTTCTCCTGAACCATCATTTGGTTCAGTCGACCGGGGACATCCCCCAGATGACTCATGTTGAGTCAAATAGAATTATGGAATTCACCCATTTCATACGACATGTCGAGTGATATTACTCCTGAACCATCATCTGGTTCAGTCGACCGGGGACATCCCTCAGATGACTCATGTCGAGTCAAATAGAATTATGGAATTCACTCGTTTCAAACGACATGTCGAGTGAAATTTCTCCTCAACCATCATCTGGTTCAGTCGACCGGGGACATCCCATAGATGACTCATTTCGAGTCAAATAGAATTATGGAATTCACTCGTTTCATACGACATGTCGAGTGAAATTTCTCTTGAACCATCATCTGGTTCAGTCGACCGGGGACATCCCTCAGATGACTCATGTTGAGTCAAATAGAATTATGGAATTCACTCGTTTCATATGACATGTCGAGTGATATTACTCCTGAACCATCATCTGGTTCAGTCGACCGGGGACATCCCACAGATGACTCATGTCGAGTCAAATAGAATTATGGAATTCACTCGTTTCATACGACATGTCGAGTGAAATTTCTCTTGAACCATCATCTGATTCAGTCGACCGGGGACATCCCACAGATGACTCATGTCGAGTAAAATATAATAATGGAATTCACTCGTTTCATACGACATGTCGAGTGAAAATAACTCCTGAACCATCATCTAGTTCAGTCGACCGGGGACATCCCACAGATGACTCATGTCGAGTCAAATAGAATTATGGAATTCACTCGTTTCATACGACATTTCGAGTGAAAATTGATGGAGTTGGTGCTTGGAGTGCCAATCCGAATTGTACATTTAATTATTTATTAATAAAATACTACATTTTTCATTTCATACCCTATTAATGGTATTGTCATTACGCGTATTAAATTGATGTATCGTTATGCTAAGAATGACAATTACCTTAGAATAGTTTTGACACTAGGTGTAAACTATTCTAAAGTAATATTCATAGTCGTTGGTTTTGGAATACGGTCGAATTCCTATAACCTAGAAGACTAACACATGTCGTATATTGGAATTGGAGTTCCAATGGTTTAACGCGATGTACCATGAGTTTGGGAAACTCGTATAGACATGTGGGTATTCGTTGGAGCGAATACTGAATGACTCACAAGTGATTCCTAATAGTTGGAAGTACACACCACCATAAATAGGAATCTCCTCGAGTCGAGTAGCATATGTAATCCTTTGACTATAGGATAACATTGATTTTATGTGAGATCCTCCACACTTAGATGACATGTATGTCAGAAACCTTTCATGGTCTGGCCTCTAGATGTTCGTTGGGTGTGGACCGATACACACAGTAATCAAGTGCGAAGCAAGATAGGATTTGTCGGCCCGTATGTGTACCATAATGGGTTTAGTATCCATGTTAGTAAAGTCACGATTCTTAAATCTTTGGCCAAAGTCGATCACCTAGGGTGGATCGCATCAATTATGAAGAATCGTGGACATGTCGACATGAGATGTGCGTCTTGGAAACTTGACGGTATATTCTATGTTTCCTAAGCACAACTCGGATAGCCTACGACGGAGGGATTGTTAAACATATGTGATGACCTCGACTTGTATAGTTCAGAAAGGTCATTCGTGTTCTTCGCGAATTCAGAGGTGGCCAAATTGCGTACATATTAGCTAGGCTTATATGACGAACGTGTCTGAACTTAGAGAGTCCCAATATGAAGTGTACTCGTTGAGCACTTGGGTAGCCGATTATTTTTGATAAAATATAATATTCGATATTATAATTATCAACTAAGATAATCAAATGTTATTGGATAACATTGATTATTTACTTTGACCTAATTGGATTAATTGGATTAATTCAATAATTACACAATGGCTTAATTGTAAAATCATAATTATCTCTACCATTTGAGGATATTATGGTAATTGTAAGTATGTAATAAGAGGTGGTTTTGGCTTGATTTAATTGGATTAAATCAAGGTGGCAAACATTTAACTAATCCATTTCCTAATCTTTGGATCTTGAAGTGAAGCTTGGAAGCATTGGAAACAAGATTGGATCTTGAAGTCAAGTTTGCACACCTTGGAGGTTCTTCAATAATTTCAACATGGAGAAGTAGATTGGATCTTGCATCAAACTTACTAGGTAATGTTTGATCTTCTCCAAAGCTATGTTTATTTGTGTATTAGATGCATGATCATATAGCTTAATGTTGAATAAGGCTAATCAATTGTGTTAGGATACTTTAGAAGTATAAACACAACATGCTTGTAATTAGGTCAAAATATTCATGTTAGACATGGAACAATTAATAAGAGTTTGGAACTCTAAATTAAAGCTTAGAGCTATGGCTACCATTCTAGATTCACTTGACCACCTTTAGGTGGACTAGAATTGTTCATGAGACATTTCTAATTGGGATTCTAAAATGGTTTGTGTATTGGATTAAAAATTTACGCAAATGCGTATTTAGAATAAATTTATGTTTTTGGAAAAATATTTGATATTTTTAAAAACTAGATTTTTATTCTATAACATGTGTTTATGATGGTTTTGAAATTAAAAATTAATTTTGGGTGTTTTTAAGTGTTTAGGGAAGACCGGAAGCTATTAGGGTCAAAGACCATAATTGCATCAGCTCTCTGGAATCCAGAGAGCTGAAGCTTTAACAAGTGAAATAAAAAAAAATAAAAAAATTAAGACCTGATTGCTACAGTGTCGTGCGTACTCACGTAAGGGCACGGTAATTTTATTTTTGTTCGTTTTGGAGTTTCTGGACTCCGATTCAGTCCCGATTTTTTCATATACACTCGTAATGGAATATAGTATTTCATCAAATGATTTAAAATTACACCCATACTTGATATCCATGGGTTAAACACATTTCCGCTGCCCGGGGCACCGATCCGACCCTAGGGATTCCACAACTGCCCCAACAAAAATAACTCTCGAACCATCATCTGATTTAGTCGACTGGGGACATCCCCCAGATGACTCATGTCGAGTCAAATAGAATTATGAAATTCACTCGTTTCATATGACATGTCGAGTGAAATTTCTCCTGAACCATCATCTGGTTCAGTCGACCGAGGACATCCCCCAGATGACTCATGTCGAGTCAAATAGAATTATGGAATTCACTAGTTTCATACGACACGTCGTGTGAAATTACTCCTGAACCATCATCTGGTTCAGTCGACCGGGGACACCCCTCAGAAGATTCTCGACGAGACAAATAGGGTTTGCTTCGATCCATATGACATGTCAAGACGTATAGAAACATTCACTCACTTCATACGACATGTAGTGGCAATCCTTAACCTTTGTCTGGTTCAATCCACTTGACACACCCCCACAGGATTCATGTCGAGTCAGAGTATTCCACGAGATTCTTGTCGAGTAAAAATATTCACTTCGAACCGTACACTTATGTCGACTGAGGCTGCCTCCAGAACCACTATATGTGTCAAACAACTAGTGACACCCAATGGAGGACTTGAGCAGAGTAATTGGAGTCAGGTTCCCCCCCAGTAGGCATGATATTGACAAATTTTTAAGCCTCCACCAGGATCAGCGAGACGACTATCAGAGTCTTGATTCGCTCGACATAAATAATGGTACTCTCCAAGTCTAGGACTTCCAGACTTAGAGAGTAGGGGACAAACTGTACGGGCCAAATTTAGGCCCAAGGGCATAACAGTCATTTCACCTTTGGGCCAATCACGAAACCAAAGCCTCAAGGCCCACAATCAGATCAAAATTAAGAAACCAGCTTCGGGCCGAGAGACCAAACCAACCCAGGGCCCATCGTCACAAATTTAACGGCTCAGGAAGCCAACCGATTCATGAGTAATTAGATTGAGAAAACGCCAACAGTAATGAACTCCATTAAATCGACAATTACAGTCATAAACCCATCATTAATATAACCAACGGGTAGAAGAAGTTTAAATGACCCCACGTCAGAGGGGCCTATAAAAGAGAAGGGTCATGACACAAATGAGGGATCCGAGAGAGACAGCACTACTCCCAGTCATCAGAGAAATCATAATACCCTGCCCTCACGGCCATAAAACAGAGATTGAGGTATCCTAAGACCTTAATCCTTTCACTTTCGACTTATTTATACTTTGCTGACTTTAGCGTCGGAGTGCCTACGGCTTCCACCACATCGGTGGACAGTAACCTCCCCGTTCATTCTACCCTCATTTTGCAGGTTCGCTTGTGCCACTCAATTCATTCTCAATTGTGGACCTCGACCGAAATCAGCGTCCACAGTTACCTATTTCATGTATGGAGTTAAAATCATAGCTAAAATAATATATTGTTGAATGGTAAATATGATATTTGTACATAAAAATTGATTATCTGAGGTCTCTGTAAATTAAAACAGTTAATTCATAAAAAAAAATTATATTTATCATTCAGTATCGTATTTTTCTGTAATGATTTAACTTATAGATAAAATAGGATATTAAATTTTTATCATAGATAAATAATATTATATAAGATCAGAGTAATTTTTTGATACAATGAATATATATGTGACACGATAGATATTAGTGGGCTAATCATGTCAAACGCCAGTATATTAAATTGAAAATTTCCATTAACATTCAAACGTTAGTCCACTTAAAAGTTAAAAATTCAAATTTCTATTTCTAAAATATTTACTAATAAAAACTCTACTTAAATAAGTTATATTTGGGAAATTATATCAAACCAACTCTAATGTCTAATCTAACTTTTATAAAAGACTTATAGTCAACGAAAACGATATTATTATTTAATTATATTTATTTCTTAGAATCCACTTGTTTGCATTATTGATACACACCAAGTTGACTTGCTCTCCATTATATGTATTTAATTATAAACTACCATCAACGTCACCCACCCCACCCCCACACACACATATACATACATATGTATACATTCATAGCGTCACCTGACACATAATCTCTATAATTAATTAATTAATTAATATTATAAATTATTAAAATAAGGAATTTATTATAATAATAAAAACATACTATAATCTCTTAACTATATCAAGATAATCTACAAGATCAATATCCAAAATCTTATTAAGATTTTTGTTAAGATTTTTGTTATAATATTAATCTAATTAATTAATATTAGAATTTATTATTATAAAATTATAAAATAAAAATGAGAGACATGTTATAATTAGAAAATATATTATAATCTCCTATTAAAATAAAAAATACATGTGATATTTAATCTCCTGTAATTAATTTTTTATTATTAAAATATCTCTACAAAATTATTAAATTACAAAATTAAAATAAAAAAGAAAATATTAAAATAAAAAAAATATAATATAAAACATAATCTATTATTAAAATATGAAAACTATTAATTTAATTAATTAATATAGTAATTCATAAAATTAATAAACTATTAAAATAAGAAATTTATTATAATAAGAAAATATATTATAATCTCTCATTAAAAAAAAATCATATGTGACATTTAATATTTACAATTAATTTTTAATTATTAAATTATTAAATAAAAATTTCTCTGTAATTAATTATTTATCATTAAATTTAGTCATCCTCATCATGCCACATGTCACCTAATCTCTAAAATTATTATTTTTATTATTAAAATATCTATACAAGATTATTAAATTAAAATATGTAAATAATAAATTATTAAAATAAGAAACCTATTAAAATATAAAAATATAATCTAATATTAAAGTAAAAAAACTTATTAATTTAATTAATCTTATTAAAATAAAAAAAATATATGTGACATTTAATTTCTACAATTAACCTAATCTCCAAAATTAATAATTTATTATTAAATTTAGTTGTCCTCATCATGCCAAATGCCACATAATCTCTAAAATTATTTTTTTTATTATTAAAATATTTCTACAAGATTATTAAATTAAAATATTAAAATAATAAATTATTAAAATATAAAAATATAATCTATTATTAAAGTAAAAAATTTATTAATTTAATTAATCTCATTAAAAAAAAACATATATGACATTTAATCTCTACAATTAATCTAATCTGCATAATTAATTTTTATTACTAAATTTTAAGATAATAAATTATTATAATATAAGCAAATAATCTCTTATTAAAAATAAATAAAAAAAAACTAATAATTATTAGGCTTTAAAATTACGATAGAAAATATAATCAAATTTTTTATTAGGAGTTTTATTTTCTAAAAGATTCTTTGTTTACAAAAATTCTTTTTACTTAGCTTAGTAGTTAGTAGTGTACTTTCCTATTAGACAGGGGCCGAACTCGAACGCGAAGGGTTATATGTCAGCCAAAGAGGAATTTGAAAGCAGAAGAAGATGTTGCGGAGAAAGAAGTTCTGAGAAGATTAAAATGTTAGTTAGAAAGTGTTTGCGGAAGAATTAGGCACATGACACGTGGCCAAATATATTTCAAATGGGATTTAGATTTCTCGTCATAGTCTGACAACAGAGTTTGAAGGCATAACCTACCATCAGAATCTGAGGATAAAATCTATCATCAGAATATGACGTTATGACCTTTGTCAGAGTCTGAATTCGGAGCTACCCAATAGGAGTTACATCTCAGGTTTGGTTGCAATAACGGCAAGCAAAGATTGTGCAAAGATTGAGCCCGATATATCAATTCCTTAATGACACGAATCTACTGAACAAAAAATGAGACAACCAATTAATTACTTTCCGTTTCTTTTATCTTGACAATCATCTAGAATATGCAAGTTTCGAGATTCTAGAGTGAATGGAATGTAAACACTGTCAGTTTATTTTCCTTATAACGAGATATTAAAAATAGTGTAAAAAAAACCCTAATACACGGGGATCGACCTTTTGTTTATTAAGCAATAATAGATAAATTTTTATTTATCTCCGTATTTTGTTTAATTTTATTGTTTGTGAGATTAATTACACAAACAGTAGTTAAAATATTAGTTAGCAGTTAGTTTTCAACGTTAAGAAACTAACTGAAGAATTTTCCATATTCCAAATCTATTCTTTCATCTTTGCATTTCTTAACCTTAATGATTAAGACGATTTATTCATAGTTTTTGTCAATAAAATTCCAATGTGTTTGCTTATATCAATAAACCTTCGAAAATTATCAACAACAAAAAAAGATCCAAAAACTTTCACCAATTAAAAAAATACTCACTTCTAATATATATATATATATATTTATTTATTTATTGCTATCGAACATTAAATAATTTTCTAACTAAAATGCCCTTATTTTCTAAGTTCTTTACTCTCTCTTTGTATGAACAACTGCCTTCGCGGTGAAGCTAGACACTAGTGACATTGGTCATAAAGATGTTTATTTTGAATCAATAAATTTAAAAGTGAGTTAGTTTTAAAATTTACAAAAGTATTTGGTTCATTTTTATTAATTTCCCATAACCCTTCATTTAGTTATCCCTAATGGTTTCACTTCATTACTTTACATTTTACTCATTCTACTCCATTTGTGTGCCACAAATGGGTAAAAAAAAAAAACGATAGAGAACAAAATGGAGGATTTATTAATCATTCGAACTTATAAAAAGAAGAAAGGAGTAAGTTCTCAAACTTACCGCCAAAAAAATGATGAATGTTTTGCGCGTCTTGAATAGCTAATGCAATGGCAACAATAACTGATTGTTGCACTTGTATCCGATCAAATTCCGCATCCTCAATTAATGATTTAAACTTATGTAATTTTATTTTTATATAACTAATTGGAATAACATTTGAACTTTTATTTATTAATATAATAATATTTTTTTACATCGATTTTTTTATATTTATTATTATTACAAATATTTAAAATATTTTAAAATAATCAAAATTAAATTTTAATTAAAAATAATAATAAAATTACCGAAGGAAGTTTATGTCCTCTTCTGTTTGACAGACGGGTAGGCTGGATCCACATGCAGCTCGTGTGTCATCAACTCTGGGTCTATTCCTGTCATGTCTCCATGTGACCACGCGAAGCAGTCGTGATGCTTTTTGAGGAAATCCACCAGTTCGGTGAGTAGCACGGGGTCGAGGTCGGCTCCAACTTGGGTCTTATGATCTGGGTAATGAGGGTGAATTTGGACCTCATTGAGTTCTTCCACTTTCGGAGTATCTGCGTAGACTCGACAAGACCACTTATGTAATTGCTATGCTATCTAGGATTTGGGCTTGATGGTCGTTTGGTAGCAAGTTATGGAAGCAAGTTGGTCCCCTCTGATTTCTTGGACCCCCCATTTAGTTGGAAATTTCAGCACATAGCCAATACCAAAGGGGAAACTCTTTTACACATAGCCGCCAGGCACAAACATGCTGATATAGTGAAGGATTTAATTGCTGAATGCAAAAGACCTCACCAAAGCGACCCTGAGAGAGGGGTTGAAGCTACAAGGCTGATGTTGGGGATTACCAATAAGGCCGAAGACACGGCCTTGTGGTAAATTAACCGGTAAATCTAATTTCAAACTACCGATGATACTAACCAGTGTTCTAAAACACGCTAAGCGCTAGTCGGGCGGCGACCCAGCGCCTAGGGGCCTAAGCGAGGCCTAGACAATTAGTCGGCAGACAGTTAAAAATCTAATATTTTCCAACATCATAATTCATAAATAATCCAAATCATATAAATTCAATCAAAATGTAATAAACATAAAACCATTAATCAAACTCAATCAACCATATAATGATATAAAATATCATTTAATTAAGTTCATGTTCATCATCCTTTAACAAAGTTAAACTACACTAAATATCTAATTCTTCTTCATCTAATTCGATCTCATCATCCTTAGGTTCTTCATCAGAATCAAAATCATCTTCATCAAGTTCTCTGTATTCAACATTTCTAGCGCTTTTTCGAGGTTGTAATATGTCATCGGCCCCAGATGCTTCTCCAACCATCCTCCAAGTAAGCCCCGAACCGGGCTCTACTTCTTCATCATCACCAGAGTCACCACCCTCAACAATCCATCCTTGTGCATTAGTAGCATCTTTGGCTTCTAATACATTCATTTTCAAATCCTTCTCCCTTTTGCGCTTGTTCTTCAACTTGGCATTAAAGGAAACATAGACAAGATTGTTTAATCGATTCACATCTAGTCTATTCCTTTTCTTCGTGTGAATCTACATAAATAATTTAAATAAACCAATTAATATTAATAATTACAAAATAAAATAATCAAAAATTTAGCTAATGTTAAATATTTACCCCCTCAAAAGTGCTCCAATTTCGTTCGCACCCGGATGAACTAGTGGTTAATGACAGTATCATTATTGCCATTTTTAGCAAGTTCGGTGTATGATGTCCATATGTACGCCACTATGAAACTACAAATGAACATAAATAGTTTGAATGAAATATAAGATTTTTATATATTTTGCAAAATAATTCAAATGAATACTTTATTTTTACCTGGATTAAAAACATCAATCGATACCCGACATGCTTTGACCCTCACTTCTTTACCAAAAGCTTCATCTTTTGCCTTGTACGAAGCCAACTCCTCATTTATCACCTTACTCTGCATGTCAATGTCATTGGGGAAGAAAGCCTCCACAACCGTAAATACTTCATCCATTACTTTCACATCGTACTCAATACTTGAATCCTTATAGTAGTAGTAAGGATTTAAAAGATAAGCAACACAATGTAATGGAGTATCAAGCCGCCCTTCAATTTTACTATCAATAATCTCCAAGATTGGCCGATAATTACTCTCAATATTGTTCAATACAACATTGATCTCTTCTTTTGCATTCTTTAGCTCTCCATAAACAAAACTCATGGATGGCTTTCTATCCCCATCAACTAATCGAAGCACCCTCACCAAAGGTGCAAACACCTTCAAACATTGGGTCACCCATTCCAAAAAGAGACACTCATCACCGTGGCAAATGCAGCTTTCCCTTTAGCTTGCTTCGACCATATGCACTCATCCCATTCCGTGCTAGCAAACATGGTTCGCAAACTTTCTTTTTTCTCGATCAAACTTTGTAAGGATAAGAAAGCTGAAGCAAACCTAGTTACTCTCGGTCTGACTATGTCCCTCTGTTTTGTAAACGATCTCATCATGGACAAAGTCTTGTGATGGGCATACACGAAAATGGTGAAAGCCTTGGCACTATCAATGGTTTTCTTGTACCTCGGCAATTTCTCAATACTTTCAAGCATGAGGTTTATGGTGTGAGTAGCACATGAACTCCAAAAAATATTTGGCATATTCACCTTCAACAACTTTGTCACGGCCATATTGTTCGAGGCATTGTCTGTTACAACTTGAACTACATTTTCCGCCCCCACTTGTTCAATGCCCGTCATCACATACTCATAAATGTGCTCAGCAGTATGTGCCACATCAGAACTTTCCTTGGAAGAAAGGAAAGTGGTGCCTATTGTGCAATTAACACACAAATTCATTATACTTTTCCTTTTCCTATCACTCCAAGCATCTGTCATGATAGAACACATGTTCTCCATCCACTCATTCTCATGTTGTTTTAGGAAATCTTTAACACTTGCAACTTCCTCTTTCAACAATGGCTCCCTCAACTCATATTGGCTAGGACCTCTGAAACCCGGTCCAAATTGACCAACTGCTTCAATCATCGCTATCAAACTGTCATTGTCAATAGCATTGAAAGGAATATCGGATTCATACACCCACTTAGTAACAAATCGCTTGACATTATGAGTCTTTTCTTTAAAAAGCGCTTCATTAATATTTTGTTGCCGCATTATTTTACCATCACTAGCTGAAGAATCGGGATGGGTTACCATTGTCCACCTATCCAAAGGGCCGCGATGCCGAGGGGTCTTGAATCTAACCCTTCTTCTATTTCACGAATTTCAGCTTCTTCTTCATCGCCCCCAATATTAACTCATTGCCTTATCTCACTAACATGCTTCTCTTTTCTTTTCTTCCTATTCATTGCCTCTAAAATGGCTTGTCTACACTTCTCTTGATCTTCTTTACTAGACTTTGGACATTTTACAACATTCCCCGATATATGCCCAATATGTTCTTTCATTCGGTAAACTCCACCGGAAATTTTTTTTGAACACAACTTGCATTTCACTTTATCCAAGTTATTCGGATCCACTAAAGCCTCATACTCCCATCCAACATCATTTGAATTCCGTTTAAGAACGGGACTACACTCCGAATTAGAAGTCGCGGAAGAAGAAGTCATTAACTACAATTTGGATTAGTTAAAAGTCATTATAAAGAACTAAAGAACTAATAATTTGAACTCAAAACATCATAAAGAACTAATAATAGCAAGGATGCAAAACCCAAAATTCCAACTCTTTAAAATCTTAAAACAAATTCTCAAAATAAAATGAGAAAATGACAATGCAAAACAACATAAACCCTAAAATTTATTTGCATTGTCTTTACTTAAATTTATAATTTAATATTTTAATTAACAACTTTAAGTAACTAACTAATGTCTAATAATCTCTAATATAAATATGTAAATAATTTTTAAATGCATATCAAAAAATCAAATCAAAATCAAAATAGAGGCCAAATGAATTTTAGATCAAAAGAAAAAAAATGAAGACTTGGTGACTTACTAAATCAAATAACTAATTTCCAATTAAATCAAGTTGGAACAAAAAAATAAAATAATAATTTTACCTTAGTTTTCCCAAAATGACGTGATGAAAAGAGAGGAGAAGAAGAAGTGCAGATAGAAGCCGAAACTGAGAGAAGAAGAACTGTCTGTAAACAAATTTAGGTTTTTTTTTTTGTTATTATAAACACCTCCAAAACGACGACGTTTTGGGGGGCCTTTTAACCCCCCAAACGACGACGTTTTGGGGGGTCTTTTAACCCCCCAAACGACGACGTTTTGGGGGGTCTTTTAACCCCCCCAAACGACGACGTTATCCTCTTCTGCAAAAAAAAAAAAATTATCGCCGATACACGGCCGATTATCGGTCATGTATTGGCGCGTAGTCGGCCGAGTGGGGTGAAATCAGCGCCTAGGCGCCGATTTCACGCCGCCCACTCGATCGCGACTACCACAAACGATTTGGTGGTAGTCGCCACGCTTGGCCGACGTCGAGCGATTAGGCGGCGCGTTTTCGAACAGTTTAGTGACAAAAATTGTGTCTATAAAATAAATAGTGACAAGCCTTTTTACTGATGGAAGATTTCAGTGAGTAACAAATTTTATCTACAAAATTTAACTATATATATCAACAAAAATTTCCATAGAAATTTAGATTTTTTTTTATAGTGAGAGATGCCCCTTCATTAATTATCAGATAATTATTATAGGTTGACGTATTTATATAATACAAGCGGATTTATAGGTAGGAACAACGCTAATTTATCCGATGAACATGCCTTACGACTTACGAGAGGCAAACTAGCGCACACTGTAGCTACAGTGTTTTCCTCTGACAAGCTAGCAGCCCTCTTATAGGTAGAGTCGTAAAAACTACAAAAGAATTGGCTAAACACGTAAGAGTAAAATTAGGGTATGTTTATAATATCAAGAGGTATCACACATATTAAGTATCTCACCGTTGGATCACTTATCACATTTTAAAGTGATCCAACGGTGAGTTTAAAGAAAAAAATTAAGAAAATAAAAAATTAAAATATTAATGGATATGCAATATCCATGGATATTCTAGTAGTGGCCTCAAAACTTAGTCCCTCAGCTTCACAGTCACTTGATGCTACTAAATTAATAATAAAATCCTGGGCCGGTTGCTTGCTTCACTAATTTATTAAATAGTCGGCAATATGTTGTTCTCTTGTGTGTTGAGGCTGCGAAAGAATCAGTAGAGTTGCAGGAATTGCCGATTGAGAATCACTGAGTTCCAAAAAAGACATAAAAGTTAAAAACGCCACGCTACAACGAACTGAGTTCCCAAAAAAATACATAAAGTTGTCAAGTTTCAGGACTCTTATTTATCTTCAACCCGCAGGCAAGCACTCTCCTCCCTCTCGCCGGCCGAAAATTATATTATGTGTCGGATGTATATGTCATCTCACTCACAGCTACATCCGGCACATAATATACCACATCCTCGCCGGCAACATCACGTTTCCTTCACATGCCTGCATATAATGACTAGATAGTTTAATAATGACTCAGCCAGCAGCATGATGGTTGAAACGGTCGGATTAAATCAGGATGCATTTACTTATAAGTAAGCAAATTATTACTTAGTAAGTCGCAATCAAATATGGCCTAGTTTTATATCTTGTAATTTTTTTATTAAGAAACACTATATATCGTTTTGTCAGTGTTAATTTGTTCATTAATCTATGCATGCGTATGTCTATGTCTTTTTCTTAAAAGATTAATGTCTTTTTCTTAAAAGATTAATAAGTTCATTAAAATTTACACCATACAGATACATTATGCTGATTGGATCCCATTTCAGGAAAATAGAGGAAGCAAGACAAAGGCTATTTAAACTGCAGGAACAACACAGGCAGTGCATGTAATTAGCTTTGAATATTGTATTATTGTTTAGCTTAATTAGTCTAGTAGTCATGGAAGCAGCGAGCAATAACAGATCAGTCAAAATAAATGAGGTTACCAAAATCACCCCTGCCCCCTTCTGCAACGTCAACTCTGAGTTATCTTTGCCTTTAACCTTGTTTGACACATACTGGCTCAAGTTTCTTCCTGTCGAACGCCTCTTCTTCTATCAAGTCACTGACTTAACCTCCCATTCATTCAACTCAATAATCCTCCCTAAGCTGAAGCACTCTCTTTCCCTCAATCTCCTTCATTATCTCCCTCTCGCCGGCAACCTCATTTGGCCTTCTTCTGACGCCACCACAAAACCATCCCTCGTGTACTACTTCCCTGACGACGGCGTTTCACTCACAGTTGCTGAGTCTAACTCCGACTTCAATCTCCTCTCCGGTGATGGAATCCGTGAAGCTGTTGAATTTCGCACTTTGGCACCCCAGTTGTCCATCTCTGATGATAAAGCGCAGGTAGTTGCTATCCAAATAACTTTGTTTCCAAATGAAGGCTTTTGCATTGGCATTTCAAATCACCATGCAATATTTGATGGCAAAAGTTCAACAACGTTTATCAAATCCTGGGCTTATTTATGCAAACAACAATTATTATGTGATCAACAAGTACAGAACAACGTCCCTAGTCTACCATCAGAACTGACTCCGTCTTTTGACCGTACGGTCATCAAAGACCCTAAGGGGATTGACATGGTGTACGTCAACAACTGGTTAGATTTCTCTAACAAAAGAAGCTTGAAGGTTTTGCCAAGCTTCTATGATTTAAACAAAGTGGTTCGAGCCACATTCGTGTTGACAAGTGAAAATATAAAAAAACTGAGGGATAAGGTTACTTATGAAGAGATAAAACAATCTTCAGGAAAACTTCATTTATCAACTTTTGTGGTCACATGTGCTTACGTATTCACTTGCATGGTTAGATCCAGAGGAGGAGAAACCAATAGAGATGTCATGCTTGGATTCACAGCAGATTATAGGAGCCGTTTGGATCCTCCAGTACCAATGAATTACTTTGGTAATTGTGTTGGGTCACATATTAGAATGGCAAAGGCTAGAGATTTTACAGGTGTTGCCTTTGTTGCTGAGAATTTAAGTGATATGATCAAAGAGATAGAGGGTGGAATAACCCAGCTTGAAGGATTTGAGGAGAGGCTTATCAAGTTAATGGAATTGATGCAACCAGTAGCAAAAGGAGCACAAGGGCTTGGGGTAGCCGGGTCTATCCGCTTTGATGTTTACGGGTCGGATTTCGGGTGGGGAAGGCCGAAGAAGGTGGAGATTGTGTCAATAGATACCACAGGAGCTATCTCTTTGGCTGAGAGCAGAGATAGAGATGGTGGTGTTGAGATTGGTGTGGCCTTAGGGAAGCAAGAAATGGAGAATTTTGCTTCCTTGTTTAAGGAGGGGCTAAAAGACCTTGTTTAATTAAATATATTATAAACTTAATTTGCTAGATCGATCGTTTTATGCATGCTAAGCCAATTAATGTATTAATTAGATCATATGTTTGTTTGGGTTATGATTCCTTTCTTGTAATGTCTGTGGCCAACAGTGAACATAAAATTATGATTTTAATATTTTTTTTGTTTAATTTTTCATTATTTATGGTAGCTTGTGTTTTTAAGTGTACATATAGTATTGTCTAAATTTGAAAAATAAAAAATTACACGTGTCACCATACTTAGTAACAATTTTTTTTTTTTTTTTTTGAAATATGAAATTCATTCATAAATAAAACACCACAATGATGTAAATACACAACCAAATAAAACTCGATAACGATACTTAGGAAAAAGCCTATGTATCAAGCTAGTCACGACAAACCATGACAACATAAACTCAATGTATTATGTATTTTCCTTATATCATCAAAACCCAAATTCACACCTAAAATAAATATGGTCCTATAGAAATTACGAATGAGACATTTTCATATTCATGTCTCATTCGTTTGTTTCTCAATTCTTAGATTATATTTCTAATTCACTGTGCAAGAGTTAATAGTCAGAGTCTGTATCCTGAAACACAATAGATAATAAAAAATTCATGAAATAAAAAATTTATAAAATAATTCAAAATAAAATAATAAATAACAATAGCCCAAAATCCAAAAAATTAGTTAGGTTTTGTGGGCAACTACTATTTAGGTTTTTTTTTTTATTTTAATACGAGATTATATATTTATATTGTAATAGATTTTTTATTTTAATAATTTTTATTTTTTATTTTATAATCTAATAATAAAAATATTAATTGTAGAAATTAGGTGTCACATATATTTTTTTAAATGGAAGATTATAATATATCTTCTTATTATAATAGGTAATAAAAAAATTTAATTATAGAAATTAGGTGTCATGTCACGTGATGAAAAAGTTTAAAAATATTTAACACACGGATTATCTGTGATATTATTCAGAAATTAATAAGATAGTATAATATATATTTTTGGTTATATTAGGATTCTTATTTAATAAATATATTAATTTAATTTTATAATTTATTAGTCTTTTCTAAATATAATTGGATAATATAATATGTTTTCTTATTATAATACAATTCTTCTAAAATTATAATATATATTTTACTGTAATAGGTTTTTTTTATTTAATACAAAATTAATTGTAACGATATTTTAATTTTATAATGAAAAATTAATTGTATAAGTTAATTGTAGCGATTGAGTGTCAGACGTGTTTTTTTTAATGAGAGATTATAATATGTTTTCTTATTATAATACGTTTATTTATTTTAATTTTATAATTTAAAGATAATAAATTAAATATTAATTAATTAATTAAAATAATAGTTTTTTTTTTTACTTTAATAATAGATTAAGTTTTTACATTATAATAGATTTCTTATGTTAATAATTTATTATTTTAATTTTATAATTTAATAATAAAAAATAAATATAGAGATATTTTAATTTTATAGTTTAATAATAAAAAATTAATTGTAGAGATTAGATTAATTATAAATAATTTAATAATAATTTTTAATAGGATAGTAATATAATTTTTATTTAATATATTTATTAATTTAATTTTATATAACTCTAATATGAATCTGCTACGTGACGCGATGAAGAGGTTTAAAAATATTTAACTTATATATGTATATATATGATAATCTAACCAATCGATTCTGGTTTCAAAATGGAATAACCGGATTTAAACGGTCCGGTTCCGGTTCTATTATGGAAGGAACCAGAACTAGATCATTTAACCGGACTAAAACCTGTTTTGAAAACTGAATTTAGAACCAATTTCGAAACTAAATTTAAATCCAATTTAAACCCAATTTCAGAACTAGTTTTAAAACCCGTTTCATAACCCAATTTAAACCTGATTTCATAACCAGTTTTAAAACTCAATTTAAACTCAAATTCATAACCCAAATTAAAACCATTTTAAACCCAATTTCATAACTAAATTAAAACTCAATTTAAACCCAGACAATTCCTACAAGAATATTATGTATTGAGTCAAAAATATTATACAATATGCGGCTTTATTTATTGTTTCATTTATGTTTGGAGAATTGTGAAGAATATTATGCAATATTCAAGTGTGAGAAATAATTGTAT
The DNA here is from genome assembly GCA_019454045.1 of Zanthoxylum bungeanum. Classification (NCBI taxonomy): domain Eukaryota; kingdom Viridiplantae; phylum Streptophyta; class Magnoliopsida; order Sapindales; family Rutaceae; genus Zanthoxylum; species Zanthoxylum bungeanum. The sequence continues at coordinate 25,039 of SKCR01008508.1, forward strand.
TTTCAAAGTTAGACAATAATAAATAAATAAGGTAAATCAGAACCGGACCAGAGCCAAATTGGAACTTATTTTTTCCCAAGTAGGTTATGGTTCCACGCGGAATCGAATTGTACAATATTAGTAACTGTTATTTATATATTCGAGTAAATATATATATAGATATTAGGAGTTAGTAACGGCTATTTATATATTCGAGTAAATATATATGTTTACCTAAAAATAGCAAAATATAAATATATATAATTAAGTGGTTAAATATTAAAGATGGCGAAGATATTAAATTATATATAGATATTGTTAATAACTCGACAAGCATATCTTTCAGGAACACACTAGCAATTTAAATATGCGGCGCGAATTTCTCATAGAGGTAAGTAATTTTTCAACTGTACCGCATGACTTATGTATTGAATCAAGTGGTTTAATTGTTGTGATTGCTGGAGGATGTTGGAGTCGAGTAGATTTGGTATAATTATATATGTTTATTGTAAAATATATGTTGATTGTTTATTATTTTCATGCATATGGCTGTAGGCACTGCATTTTTACACATAGAACCCGATGAGGAGTCTTATTTGGAGACAATTACCTTTTAAGTCACGGAGGTCACGGGAAACGGACATCGGAAGGGGAAATTCAGAATAAACACGGTTCACTGTTTTCGTTCGTGCTACGTTCGTGTTTACGTTCGAACGTCAAACGAATTGCGGGCGTTCGTGTCGCGTTCGAGGAAGCGTTCGAACGGTGTCGGTAAATCTGGTTTTGCTGCTAGCCTCACATCTAGCCCAATTAGCCCCCCAAAGCCCATAAAACACATCCCAACTTAAATAAATAAATATTAATTAAAACATTAACTAAATAATATAATAATTAATTAATTAAATGATTAAATAAAACATATATCAAACATAAAATAAACAATTACCAACTTAAACTAAAATCATGCCTAAATTAAACAAATCACACACTAAATCAAAATATAATCATACCAAGTTAAAATCAATCAACCAATTATATTCTCAATCTAATAAGATTATTCCCAAACTTAAAATATTGTATTCCTAATCCAAGCCAATCAAAATTCAACCTTCCCTATCTAGCCAAGGTTTGTCCCCCCTCAATCTTTGACTTCCCTTAACCAAACCAAATCAAATCAAATCCCTCTTCAATTAGCCAAATCTCTTTCCTTGTCAAGCCCAACCCCTTTGCCTATAAAAATAACCCTTCACCAACCTTCTCAACCTTAGCTACTAGCTAGTCCCTAACTCATACACAACACACATAAAAAATTACAGGAAGAAGACACCCCAAAAATAGTAAGCAAAAGATAAAGAGGAAACGGCAGCGAAACCACAAGGAAACAATAGCAAAAGACGGAGAATGATGACTCAAAACAGTAAAGACAACGAACGAGAACAGTGAACCAGTGAACCGGGAGAGTTGCGGAGCATCCACCCTTCCGACGATCGTGTACCGTACATCCGAGAGGTGATTTAAAAGGTTAGACCTGAGGGTACCTTTTCATTAGTTTATATTCGTTTTTTTATTTATTATTATTGAATTCTATTCGCATGAGAGTCGTTTATGGATGCATGTTGTGGTCTTTGAGTAGATAAATATGCATGAATTATGAGATGTAATATGTTGTGGGTATTGGATGAATGAGAGATGTATCAACTCTCGCGGTATATAGGATGGAAACCCGGACATAAATTTCATAGCCGATTCCGAATGGACGGTAATATGATCTATACTCGGGCCACAACTCCACGTACCGCTTGGGTAAACGGCACCATCTTTCTTTTGTTTTGTGTTGCTTTTGTTTATTTAGTTTTCTTCACTTGAATTCAATATGTTGTTTATTTATGCATGATTCAATCAAGCGCATGGGCTTAGTGAGTTAGTCCAAAGGTCCTCCATTTGGGAGACAAAGAGCCGAAAAGGCCACCCTTGTGACACTACTTCGCCGCGCCGGTTGATGTGTGTTCGGTTGGATGCAAGACACGTTCAATCGGACATACTTAGAATAGTATGATTGTCTTTGTGTTTGTATGCATGATGTGATGTGACGCGCATGGGCTTAGTATGTTGGTCTAAAGGTCCTCTCTTTGAGAGATCAAGAGCCCCCAAAAGGCCACCTTTTACGGCAGTACTTCGCCGCGCCCCTTTATTTTGTTGTTCATGTATTGCGTCCCATTTCATGCAGCAGGTCTGTTCCCGTTCGAACGCGTTTACGAACGCAACTCGAACGCGCATGCATTTTTGCCTTATCATGCATCAGGTCTCATCACCGTTCGAACGCGTTTACGAACGCCATACGAACGTGAGCATTCTGTTTCATTTCCGTTCGAACGCGTTATCAAACGCCATACGAACGTGAGCATTCTGTTTCATTTCCGTTCGAACGCGTTATCAAACGACATACGAACGTGAACCTTCTGTTTACCGTTCGAACGCGTTTACGAACGCTACACGAACGCGCACACACTGAACTGAGTCTGTCTTATCATATTCATGCATAATTGCCTTTTGGTTGATCTTTCTTATGTTATATAGCCAACTGTATTATTAGTACTCAAGCATGATTATGTTGTTCTTAATTTCCATATCATAGGATTGAAATATGTTCATGAGATTGCCATGTGATGTTGCATGTTGTGATGAACTTGTTGATGTATGCATATGAATTTAGAAGCATGATATCTTTGGAAATAAATGTATTTAAGCCTGGTTAAATTATCACATAAATCCTTTTATTACAAGTGACATAAGTAAGGGACCATTCCGAACCCAACGGTTTGAGGTCTTCCCTTGCGAGGGGTGAGTGCGGCCTTAAATCTCATTTTCCCGGTTCACACCGGGTGGCGACTCCATTACTCTCCGGTTTAGTCCCTCGTGGCTACTCCGTACTCCCAACTAGGCCGCGAGCCTATGACAGAAAAGCGTCGCCCAGGTCCTGTTGTCCACAATGGCCTAAGTTTATTGCATCGCTCATATCATGTTTAATGCACAAATTATTGGAGTAATGACATGTATTGGGTCATTGTTTTGAATTTTACTATAAATGGTTTGAAAGAAATTTTATGCGGACTTGATATAATTGCCACGGGGTGGGGGGTATATGGTAATGTTTTGGTAATGGGTTACCTGCGGTAACATTTTGGTAAAGGAAAATGGTAATGGGTTACCGTATGTGACGTTTTGGTAATGGGTTACCTAAGGTAACGTTTTTGGTAAATGAGAATGTTAATGGGTTGCCATGAGTGATGATTCGATAAATGGTCAGATATGGTAACGTTTGGTAAAGGTTACTGGTAAAAGTTACTGATAAAGTAACCATTAATGGTAATGGTTAAATATGTTCTAAAGTAAAACATCAAAATCCCGACCGGTTGCCCTGTAGCGTATACCAAGACCGATGGCCCTTTAATTGTAAACGTTTTATCGATTGGTAAATGTTTATGCTTAAATCAAGGTTTTCAAAGTATTGCCTTTTTTTTAAAGGTCATCTTTGCATTCATGCATGAAAATTCTTGTTGGGCTTTGGCTCACTGTGTCATGTGGTGCATGTGATCATCTTTTAGAAGAATATGATGATTTAGTGGTTGGTTGTTGCACGTCGGATCCATGATGGTGGCTCATGTGACAATGAACCATGTATATTTTTTATTTACAGTTTAAGACATTATAGTAATAAGTTTCCGATATAGTTAGATCTCGGGAGAATCTAGTGTGTTAACTTAGTCTATATATTACGTTTATCTTGACATTTCGATTGAGTAATAATAATTTGACTTTCTATGAATGATTTTCAATTTGACATCGTTAGTGTTTGTGCTTAAATATCAAGGGAGTGTAAAGTTAAAATAGAATTTGGTAGTGTTTCGGCTCTATACTCCTTTGGGTAAGGTGGTTATAGGTCGGGGCGTTACAAGAACCGAATTGGAACTTATTTTTTCCCGAGTAGGTTATGATTTCATACGGAATCGAATTGTAACCGATTTTTTCTGGGTAGGTTCCGGTTCCACGTGGTATCGAATTGGAACCGATTAATAGGATGCCCTATTTAATTGGGTAGGTTTTGATTCCACTTAATTAGAAACCAAATTTTTCCAGATAGTTTCTGATTCCACGCTGAACCGAAATAGAAACTCTCTCTCACACACACATGCATGAATACACACACACACATATATATATATATATGTCGGAACCGCTCCGGCCCATTTCCCGATCCGAATTTCCAAATATGCCCCTCTTTTTATAAAGAAAACTACTACTCCCACCCCCCCCCCCCCCGACATGCACCCCCCTCTTGTCTCCCCGGAATTTCAAAATTGCCCATATGTGAGTCAAAATTTCCTTCACACTGACATATAGTTATGCGCCCTAGCATAACTTTAAAGTAAAAAAATTTGCTCACTCAAATTCGAAAATTATTTAAAAAACTGAATTTATAGTTATGTATAAATTATTTAAAAATTTGCTAACTCCAATCCGAAAATTATTTAAAAATTTACAAAATCAGTTTATAAAATAAATTTTGACATAGTCTATTTGATTCTGATTCTGATTTTATTTTTACTTTATTAAAAATTGTTTGTCTTATTTCATTTCGTGAGTCAGTATCCATATCTACTTTTACTTTATTAAAAAAAATTACTTTATTAAAAATAGTGTAGATTCTGATTCTGATTTTATATTTTATTTATTAAAAGTTGTTTGTCTTATTTAATTTCGTAAGTCAGTATCCATATCTACTTTTACTTTATTAAAAGTTATTTGTTTTATTTTTGTTTACTTCTTATATAAAGAGGTAGTTTGTAAGTTTGAATGTATTATTATTTGAGCCTCTTTCATCTCATTTACTCATTCCCCTTTAGCATATCATTTTCTTTTCTTATAATAGAGTTATCATCTTAGTAAAACATTATGGATAATTATAACTCGGGCTCATTTTCAGATAGTTGGTCATGTGAAAATGATGTTCTAAGTGGGGAAAGCATCTCCAACAATAATCGTGATTATACAACTGAATTTACTACAGACCAGGTTAGTTATTATCGTTATATTATGTATATTCGTTACTTTTTTTAAAGTAGAGAAATTATGCATATTTATTATTTATACATTTTCGTTATATTTTTTATGTAGATCTTTGAAAGTAGAGAAGATATGATAAATTGGGAGAAAAGAGTTGGTCTAGAAAATAATATTGTGGTAGTGATTAAAAATTCTGCTAATTTAAAAGGTGGCAAGATGCCAAAGTGTCATCTTATGTGTGAAAGATGAGGAACGTACAGACCGCCACGACATCTTGTTGAAGGTCAATCCATAGTAAAGAATAGTGGGACAAGAAAATGTGAATGCCCATTTGAGCTGCGAGGTATATCAATACCTCCTGACGGTGTTATGTGGGGATTAAAGGTTACATGTGGTTTCCATAATCATAAAGTAGCAGAATATCTTGATGGTCATGAGTATGCGTCTAGGCTAAAACCCTTAGAGAAACAATTTGTGCTCGACATGGCCAGCAACACCGCACCTCGTGAAATTCTTAGTATTTTAAAAGAAAGAGACCCGTCAAATAGTGAGGGAATCAGAAGCATTTACAATGCTATTTCCATCCATAAAGAAGCTAGATTGGGTGGTCCAACTTCTATTCAATATGTTTTGGATCAATTGATTAAGAAAAAATACTTTTATGATTACCTTACAAATCCAGACACTAATGAAATTACAGATATTCTTTGGGTCCATCCTAAAAACCTAGAGTTATCTGTTAATTTTCCGTCTGTATTGATTATTGATGCCACATACAAGACCAACGAGTATCGGATACCGCTATTGGAGGTTGTTGGTATCACATCCACAATGCGAACTTACTCGCTTATGTTCGCATATCTTAGTAATGAGACGACATAGCAATTAACATAGGCATTATCAATATTGAAAAAATGGATGGTTGAAAAAGGGGCCTCGTTGCCATAAGTATTTGTTTCAGATCGTGATTTGGGACTCATTAAAGGCATAGAAACATGTTTTCCTATGGCTCGTCACATTCTTTGTATTTGGCACATAAATTAGTGTATAATGAAGAAATGCAGTCATATGCTTGGTATGCAGTGGAAACACTTTTATTCATCATGGCACTCTCTTATTAATTCATCAACACAATGGTCTTACCAGCAGAAATGGGAGGTGATGTGCGAGGAGTTCAAACAATACAATGGTGCTCTAAATTACCTTTGGGAGACATGGTTACACCCTTACAGAGACCGATTTATTTCAGCATGGATTGATACATGTATGCACCTGGGGAGCAATTCAAGTCAAAGGTATAGTTACTTTATTGCCGTACTAATTTAATTTTCGTCAGTATTGTGTAGCTAATGAAAAAATACAATATTTTTTTTTAATTACAGGGCCGAGTCTGCACATTCGAGATTGAAGTTATATTTGGGAAATACCATGTCATCCCTACAAATATCTTTTGAAAAAATACACAAGATGTTGAGAATTCAGTTTGGGGAAATTCAGAAGTCATTCGAGAAATCTTTGAACATTCCACGCTATACACATTTGCGTGAGGAGATTTTTAATCAAATACGGTGTCAGATTTCATTGGAAGCGATGGAGTACATTTATGATCAGTTCAAATGTGTTGAAGAAGCATCTCACCAACTAGTCGGCATGTGCAACTGTTCATTTAAAAAGGTATATGGATTGTCATGCGTTCATGATATTGCATATTACATTCATATTTACAGTCCAATTCTGATACAAAGTGTTGCCGCACATTGGAGGAGGTTATCTATGCACGTACACGAGTTCAATTACGATGCAACACCACCTAACAGGATATCGAACGTTGTTGAAATATTAGATAAGATGGATCCATGTATGTGTGAGCATATGATAGAAAAGTTTCTCGATATGGCAGATCCATCTCAAAGCATAATTCGAGTCCCTTCGTACAACACTGAACATAAAGGTAGACCTACATGCAGAGATGAGCAAAACAGATGCCGCATACCTTCTTTTGGATATGCATCCACTTCAGGATCAAGGGTCACTCAACCAACTGTAACGACACTAGGAAAATGGGGTCTAGGGAGGCGATCAACTCATGATCAATCTCAAGTTCCACCGATCTGTGATATCTATATTAAGAAATTAAATGTGGCATATCAACGTTATATTTCCCACACTATTGATGTTCAAGCTGATGGCCATTGTGGATTTAGAGCAATAGCTGCACTAATCGGGTATGGCGAAGAAGGTTGGGGTCAGGTACGATGCGATCTTATTGAAGAGATTCAACAAAATAAGGATTTATATTATCGACTTTATCCATCAAATGGATGGGCAGACAATCTATTACATTTATTACATTTCTTCCAGTCGCCAACACCAGAGGTACATTGGATGGACTCAATGAGTTTAGGAATTGTCATCGCATCGAGGTACAATCTTATACTGCATACATTTGCTGAGAATGTTTGGAGTTGTTTTACTCACTTGCCATTAAGGTCCCATGCAGTTCCAGAGCATGAGCGTCAAGAAATAGTTATTGCTCATGTTGGTAGACATGTTGTGCAAGTTTTCTTACACCCTCATTACCCTGTACCACCCATCCCAATGTGGTGGTGGGAACATTCATCATGTGAAGCTAAAGAATGAGCAACTCGTTATAGAATTCGTAATCAATTATGGTACGAAGTATTGGGTATCTCACCAAGTGCGCTAGGATGAGACTTTGGAGGCAACATAGATTAGAATTTGTGTTTTTATATTTTTAAGTGTAATTTTTTATATTGTTATTTATACTCTTTTTTAAATATATATTTCTCTGATATACATGAGAATATTTTTATAATACATAAGTAGTGTTGAATAAATTAAAAATGAATCATAAAAATTAAATGAATAAATGAACACAAAATAATTAATAATAAATATGAAATTTGTAATATTTATTAAACAAATAAAAAAGATTAGATATATAAAGAACAAAAAAATATAAATTTTAAAAAATAAACAAAATTTAAAAATTTAAAAAATTAATTAATAAAAAAAAATGTAAGTTATGTTAAATTAATATATATATATATATATATAAAAGTAGTGTTAAATAAGTGTATATATATTGGGGGAGTGGATTTTAAATAAGAGATGGGCAATTTTGACATTTTAAATAAGAGAGAGAGGTGGTGGGAATTTTTGGGATGTGAGAGTAGTAGCCCTCTTTTATAAAACCCTAGTTTCTTCTTCACAGCCCAAACCCTAGAGTCTGCTTCCCATTTACAGGTCTGTCTCTTGTCTCTCTCATTGATATTTTAATTTCATTCAGGTAATAACAATTATTTTTTTGTGCTTGTATTAGGGTTTAGGCAATTCTTCTTCATCGGCGACTAATGGCTCCTCCAAAAGGTAATCAATTTGCCCATTTTCTGATTTATAACTTCAATTATATGTTTAATTACGGAATTTTTGAATGTTCATTTTGGTTCTGATTTGTTTCTTTTGACCTTTGCTTGTTTGCTGAAAACGTTTGAAAAATATTAGCAAATTAGTTACATTATTACTTTAGCTGAGTAACTATGTTAGGTATCACAATCATGTCTCCGTTTATGAAAAAGCATAAGCTATTTTCTCTCTCTTTTGGCGACAAAAAATAAGCTTGATTTGGCTGTAAATGTTTATATGTTTTATAATAAACATGGTATGTGAAATTACCCTACAAGCAATAGCAATAAACCAAACTCTATACCCAAGAGGGGGGTGAATTGGGTTACGGCTAAAATATGCGGAAATAAAAATCTTTGCCGATTTTAAGCTCTTTTACCAATTAATGCTTAAGGTCAATTTTCTCTATTGTAATAAACAACATATATGCAAGTTTCTAATATATAAACATGTAATAAATAAAACTTGCAATATGTAAAGAGTTAAGGGATAGAGAAAACGACACCGAGATTTATAGTGGTTCGGCTAACAATGCCTACGTCCACTCCCCCAAGCCGCGCTTGAAGCTTTTCACTAATAACGAGTTTTCGTGGCTCATCCGCAACTAAGAGTTTTACGCAAGGTGCACTCCGAACCTTTACACTTTGAGTTTTCTACGTAGGCTCACTCGAAAACCTTTACAATTACCCAAACAATGGGATTTCACAAACAACAAGTGTTTTGTATAAGAAAGTTGTAAAACACACTTGGGCACTCACAATGATAAAGAAGATTGTGTGAGTTGGTTACCCAAGTGATATAAGCTCACAACAAGTGTATAAGAAGGTGTAGTGTGTGTGAGCTTGAATTATGAGTGTATATGATTATGAAGGTTTAATAAACATTCTTGTTTTTTATCTATGAGATGTATGAAGGTTGTGTGTTATGTCTCATGTGTGACAAAAACGAATTGGGGCTTCAATTTATAGTAAAATGCAAGCAAGCCCCAACAGCTCTTTCTGAGACTGGTATGCCGGTCTTTGACACCGGTATGCCGATCTCCAACGGATATATGACCGTTTGGAGAAACTAGCAGATAGACCGGTATGGGGACCGGTATGGTCCTTTCCGGTTCCAGTATGTGTGCAATATGAAGAGCTTGACCGGTATGGTCACCGGTATGATGACCGGTTTAGGTCATGCCGGTTCCAGTATAGGAACTAGCCGTTAGGCTTACCGGTATGGAAGCTGGTTTGGTGTGTGCCAGTTCCAGTAGCTATGCAATCCTCAGGTCCACCGGTATGGGACCGTTAAGGTCCGTGCCGGTTCCAGTGAGCATGCAAAACTCAGCATCTCGCCGGCATGGACACCGGTAAGGGACCGGTATGCCGGTCTTTGTACCAACAATGCAAATATGAATGTTGCATTTTGTACATGAACCTAATGCATCTAAGTGAATGTGCATATTTCCTATGAGTTTAGGCATTTGAATAAACAATTCACATTACAAATAGAGCCCTAAGCTAAGACTTCATATAAAATCTTCAATGTATGCAAGTCTTCACATTCTTCGCTCTTCACCATCGTGTGCTTCAACATCTTTTTGTATTGTCTCGCTTTTGTGCGTCGAAGACTTCACTCTCGTTGCATCATCAAAATCCATTATGCGACTATGTCGCTAACAGTATGCTCCTTTGATGATACAGCTCTCTGTGGAATGAGATCCGCCGTCTGTGTCGTAGCTAGATAGAAATGTATTTTGTAAGCTGCTTTGAGTTTGCACTGATGGAAGAATTTTGATGGGTTTCTAACTTTCTTCCTACTGTCGGTTATATTTATAAATAATGTTTTATAAGCCTAACCTCTGTCTCTCTCCTGATGGCTTCTCAGCTTGTGATAAGGCATCTTAGTAGGGGCCTAGTGGCTGTGTGTAATGTCTATTGTAAAGCTCTGGTTTGGTTCCAGAGGTGTGAGACCTGATTCATTGGATATAGGCCTAATTAATTGTTATCAACTCATCACTGGTTATTTATATTTGTAGTTTATGTGTTTGTGTTGAATCTGTGGATGGTTTCATGGAACCTTTGGTGCATATGTTTTGAAATTTTTCTTAGGAATGAAATTGTAGCCCAGTTTCTTTTCATAAATATATAATGGGCGGAAGAATTACCAGGAGTCTTGTGGTCATATCGTACTACGACCAGATCTTCAACAGGCGAAACTCCTTTCGCCTTGGCTTTTGGTACGGAAGCAGTAATTCCAACAGAGGAACTCATCCCTTCTGCACGATGCCAATGGCTCGACGATGAAAGTAATCAACAACTGATGAACTTCAATCTCGACACGATTGATGAGACAAGAGACAAAGCATCCATTCGACTGGCTGCTTATCGACAGAAAATCTCTAAGTACTTCAACAAAATGTCAGGACTCGGACATTCACTTCTGGAGACTGGGTCCTACGTAGAGTGTTTCAGAACACGAAGGACGGTGGAGATGGGAAGCTGGGCCCAAATTGGGAAGGCCCTTATCGAATTGTTAGGGTTGTTGGGAAAGGAGCTTACAAGTTGGAAACCAAAGAGGGGAATCCAATCCGAAACAGTTGGAATGCGATGCACCTTAAGAAATTTATCCGGTAATTTTGATGTTTTGCCAATTAGTTATTTACCAGTCTACTTTCAAGTTTGTCATTCTGTCAGTAGCGAAATAAAATTTGTAGAAGTTGTTCGACAAATTGCAATAAAACTTTCCAATAGATTCATGTTCCATTCTCCACATTCGAAGCATAAAACCATTCGTCATTTCAATATACAAAATGATTCAAGTTACAACCTTGTTCCATCCTAACAATTCTAAGTACAAGTTTTATCAAAAAGTTATAGATAATTTCTGAACAATTCGACATCAATCGTCAGCTCCGTCTGCATCCGTCGTTGCTGGTTGGCTGGTAGGAACGTCTCCTTCACCCTCCGCATATACCGGTTCAGAATGGACAGCGATTTGTGCCGCATTTTTCTTCTTCTTCTGTGTTCTTCTCAACTTCCATCATCGCTTCTACCTCGATTGGATTTCGCTCGGCTTCCTCCTTCCCTCTCTACCTCTGTTCCTACTTCTACATCTTCTTCTTCAGACGACGAGGAAATTCCAGCGGCGCGCCTTTCATATTCCTTCATCCATTTCTCTGGCTTCCAGTCGACATGTTTTCCAGCAAGGAATTATTGCATCAAGTCGTATCTATTCTTCATCATGGAGTCGATTGCAATATCCTCCATTTGTTCCAACAGCAACTCGTTCTCCTTCTTCAAATTATTGAAACCCTCCTTGTAACCTTCAATCGTTAACTCGGCAGTCTCCTTTTCCAACTTCAAGCTAGCCTTCGCTTCCTTCAGCTCCCTCTCGAGAACTTTCTCCTTTCTCTGCGAAGCGACTAATCCAGACCTCAATTCAGACGACTCCTTTTTAACAGCTGATAAACCCTTCTCTAGCTCCTTGACCCTCTTTTGGTTGGATTCAGCGTTTTTCCGCAAGAACAAGCTGCATTCCAGGGCCTACGACATTCAAATCAAAGCAACATTCAAAAAAAAAAAAAAAAAAAAAAAAAAAAAAAAAAAACTCACTTGATAGTTTAGAGCGATGGCCTTTTTCATGGCCTCCGCCGGCCCAATCTGTGCCAGTCTTACTTCATCCCCTTGGAGTAGAAGACCCTCAACGAATGAGTCGATGCTCGAAGGGTCTGAAATTGCCGTCGACTCCTTTGGAACTTTCAGAATAAGGGTATCAGAGTCTTCTTCAGTTTCCACCTCTGCGACAGACTTCCTTTTCTTCTCAGACGAGATAATGTCTGTCGACTTCCCTTTTTCTACGACACCCCCACTCGAGATCATCTTTTGATGTTGAGTCCCAGTTTCTCGTTCGACCTCTAATTCTTTCTTCTTCAGTTTCCTCGACTTTTTTCTGCTCTTCATTTCGTCGAGTGAAGCTATTGTGAATGGACCAGACATCATCTCCTCTGCGCATGAAAATTCCTCAATTTTTAAGGGCTCTCGATATTTTTTATTCACCCCATACAATTTTTGAATCGACCACCTACAGTTTATCACGGCCAAAACGTCGTTAGAGAGGGCCAGAACTTTACCTTCGCGCTGATAGATTTCCTTCCACAACGGAGTCGCCCTTAATCTCTTCTCTTCTAGGATGGCCTTGCAGTTCCTTACGTCGTCTGGCAAAGATAGAATTGTTTCGACGTTTGAGGTGGACCGAACCGTTGAGAGGAACGATTTGTTCAGAAGTGGATCTGCAACGACAAACCCTTGGTTATTCAAAGACACAAACCACAGTTATAACCTAAAACTTAGAAAAGAACATCACTCACTCGACAAACACCAAAACTCTGGGATTCGACCAGCCCCAGTCAAACCAAATATACCCTCACCCCTTGCGAAGAAGTAGTAGGACTGCCAGTTTCCCCTATCATTAGTCGGCAATCCAATGACTAGAGGCTTCTTTCTTTGTCGAAGGATCATTGTATATCTTCCTTTCTCTTTCAGATGCTCCTTTATGTAATATGTCCCTAGAACATCCCTTACCTCGAAGAGTACGCCCGACTCGAAGGCTAAGCACTCAATCGACACAGAATCCTCCATGCGTTTGGCATCAGTTGAGACGGAGCAATTTCAAAATGGTTCAACACTTCCCAGACCAGTCTGGGGATTGGAAACCTCAATCCTACTTAAACGGACGAACGTAAAATCCTATCCACCCCGGGACCTTGTAATCAATTCTCTCAGTCGACGAAGGCACTCGGAGTTCTAGAGACTCAGGAAATCTGTACATACAACTGAGTTCCCTCAGCATTTTTCCTGTCATACGACTAGCAGGATTCCTGGATAATAAGTTGGTAGGCTCGCTGGTGCAAGGGAAGTCACTCGGCTCCTCAATTGCAGGAATTGATCTTAGAGGTATTGCCTCAGTAGGAGTTTCCCGAGGAGACATGGCCAGGGTAACTACACTTTCTCAATCAGTTTCTCGTACGACCAGTCTTTGTACGCTACCTCCTCCTCAGTTTCACTCGATGATTCGACATAACTATCTATCTTGGCTCCCAAGCTGCCTAAAGACTCTCCACTCGACATTTTCCAAACAACAAGCATATAAACAATTAAACTCTCCAGTAATCTACCCCTTGAAGATCAAAAACCACAAACACAATTTCTAAGCTAAACACACTAACCCAAACATCAAACAGCCAGAGTAACCTAAGAACAGCTTGAATATTGCAATGAACACTTAAAAGAATTGAAGAACAAGAGGAAGTTAATGAAGAATACCTTGAGAAACACTTGAGAGCTCTCCTTACTCGACTTCCCAAATGAGGAGAAATGAAACGCCCATGCCCCTTTTATAGACCCATACTCAATTTGGCGCCAATATTCCCGCCAAAAACTCCTCGTAAACCGCGATAGGGTTTGCATTAATATCAGTTGAACTAGGTCAAAGTATTACGGCATGGAGAATGTCGACAGGGGACATCCCCCAAGAGACTCATGTCGAGTAATATCTGAGTTATGGTATTCACTCGTCCTTTGCGACAGAGTCGAGTGAAATCCTTCCTGAACCACGTCAAGGTTCAGTCGACAGGGGACATCCCCCAAGACACTCATGTCGAGTTATATCTGAGTTATGGTGTTCACTCGCCCTTTACGACAGAGTCGAGTGAAATCCTTCCTGAACCACGTCAAGGTTCAGTCGACAGGGGACATTCCCCAAGAGACTCATGTCGAGTTATATCTGAGTTATGGTGTTCACTCGTCCTTTACGACAGAGTCGAGTGAAATCCTTCCTGAACCACGTCAAGGTTCAGTCGACAGGGGACATCCCCCAAGAGACTCATGTCAAGTTATATCTGAGTTATGGTATTCACTCGTCCTTTACGACAGAGTCGAGTGAAATCCTACCTGAACCACGTCAAGGTTCAGTCGACAGGGGACATCCCCCAAGAGACTCATGTCGAGTTATATCTGAGTTATGGTATTCACTCGTCCTTTACGACAGAGTCGAGTGAAATCCTTCCTGAACCACGTCAAGGTTCAGTCGACAGGGGACATCCCCCAAGAGACTCATGTCGAGTTATATCTGAGTTATAGTATTCACTCGTCCTTTACGACAGAGTCGAGTGAAATCCTTCCTGAACCACTTCAAGGTTCAGTCGACAGGGGACATCCCCCAAGAGACTCATATCGAGTTATATCTGAGTTATGGTATTCACTCTTCTCATACGACAATGTCGAGTGAAAACCGCCCCTGAACCACTTCCTGGTTCAGTCGACAGGGGACATCCCCCAGGTTGACTCATGACGAGTCAGATGAAGTTTGCTACTCACTCTTCTCATACGACAATGTCGAGTGAAAACCGCCCCTGAACCACTTCCTGGTTCAGTCGACAGGGGACATCCCCCAGGTTGACTCATGACGAGTCAGATGAAGTTTGCTACTCACTCTTCTCATACGACAATGTCGAGTGAAAATCGCCCCTAAACCACTTCCCGGTTCAGTCGACAGGGGACATCCCCCAGATTGACTCATGACGAGTCAAATGAATTCCGCAATTCGCTCTTCTCACACGACATGTCGAGTGATAATTGCCCCTGAACCATTTTTTCGGTTCAGTGGACAGGGGACATCCCCCAGTTTGATAGTCAACGAGATGAATCCAGATAACAAATGTCAAGTCGGATGGTATTGTGTTATTTACTCTTTTCACACGACAATGTCGAGTGAAAATTGCCCCTGAACAATTTCTCGGTTCAGTCGACATGGGACATCCCCCCAGTTCGATTCATGTAGTGTCAAAAAGTTGAAGTTTTACGGACCAAACCAACGGGACATACCCGTTTAACTCACGTCGAGTCAATATAGGCACTGATATCCACTCTTCATACGACCAAGTCGGGTAAAAGCCTGAGGGGTCATCCCCATAGAATTTATGTCAATTCCAGATCAGAATATGATAACCATATCTCATACGAGTGTGTCAAATAAAGCTCCTCCCAAATATACAGTTTGGTCAACCAGAGACCCCCATCTTCCTCGACAGAGCGAAGGGCATTCCCAATTCACACGACGTATTAAAAAGTGGATTCAATCATGCTTAAATGTGGATTTGAGGTTTACCCCAACCAAGGATAAACCCATAGCATTTCATTAGCACTCTGCGACACCCAAATCAAATTTATTCCTAAACCATCGTGGTACAGACGTATAAAGCTACTCATAAAGATTCATACGACATGACGGATACTCTTCAAGCCTAGGACTACCAGACTTGGAGAGTAGGGGACAAACTGTTTGGGCCAAAATTGACCCAAGGGCAAAAACGACATCCCACGACGAAGCCAAAAGCCCATCAACCGATTGAGCCCATACCTAAAGATGTTATGCATATCAACGGACACCAGTTACAAAACTAATATAAAAGAAACAGACACATAAATGTAGCCATTAAGATCGAGAGTTATGGGAAGAAGATGAGATCTTCAGTTATCTATCATAAAATATCTGAATTAAACCCTCAATAAAGTCGATTCCAACGGGCAGATTCACGGGGAGAAGCCTATAAAAGAAGAAAGGAAAGACAAGAAAGGGGATCGAAAAAAGCATTAGACACCGAAATCTAGACATTCCTACGATTGACCGCCCTCACGGCCCATAAACCTAGATTAAGGTATATATCAGACCTTAATCTATTTATCTTACTTCATCGCTACATAGGCTAACTTGAGCGTCGGAGTGCACACGGCCCCCACCACACCGGTGGGCAGATCACTCCTTATTCGCTTTATTTATTTTGCAGGATTCAATCGCGCCCTACAGAAAGAAAATCTCGATTGTGGCCTTGGTCTAAATCCGCGTCCACAGTGTGCATGTGAGACAAAGAAGGCTAATTCAAAGGAACATGCCTTGAAGGCTGTGAAGGCAGTGAAGTCAAGACCAACCTTTAAGAAGGCTAAGAAAATCCAAACTTCAGTTACATTTCACCGGCCGAAAACATTGAAGAAGGACCGGAATCCCAAGTACCCTCGCATCAGTGCTCCACCTAGGAACAAGCTTGACCATTATCAGATCCTGTTAGATAATGAAAGAAAGTCTTGAATTCACTCTATATCAATTTACAATGGTAGGGGCCTTTTATATAGGCTACATAGAAAACCAAAATAGAAAATGAATCCTATAGTAATGAACAATAATAATGAATATATGAAATATTCATCTAATAGGGAAATATAATAAAACCATGAATCCTAATGGTACTAGGAATTCTATTTTGGATAGTGATTCCATATTCCTTAACATTTCTTAACACCCCCCTCAAACTCAAGCTGGTGACGAAGGAACGAGCTTGAGGTTGGATCTTGAAATCGGAGAGCGGAGTTCTGAAACTGGAAATCTTGAAACTTGGAGGCCTGAAACTTTGTTTGTTATTAACGTCAGTTATCAATCACTGTCACCATCAAAAGCGCTTGTTGTAGCAGATGAAGTTGTTGCTGCTGCTGCTAAAGAAAATCAAAAACAAGAGATAACAAAAAGGTCTTTAGCTTTGAAGCTAAAGATCCCAACAAATGCTACTGAACAAAAAGGTCTTTAGCTTTGAAGCTAAAGATCCCAACAAAGGCTACTGAAGAAAAAGAAGAAGAAGGTGATGATGATCTGCCGCAACATCAACTACAACATGAGAGAGCGAAATCCCGAAAGAGAGCGGAAGCAAATCTGAAATAGAGTTGAAACTCGAAAGGAGTCGGCCTAGAGCACACTTGTGAAGGGGTGACGCATGGGAAAAGCAATGTGGTGGTTGGCAACGGGGGGCGCGTGAGGGTCACGTAATTATGGTAGCCGTGATCCCCCACGCGTCGATGAGAATCAGATAGAGTGAAACTAGAAAGTCAGAAGCTGAGCTCTGATACCATGTTAGATAATGAAAGAAAGTATTGAATTCACTCTATATCAATTTACAATGGTAGGGGCCCTTTATATAGGCTACATAGAAAACCAAAATAGAAAAAGAATCCTATAGTAATGAACAATAATAATGAATATAGGAAATATGCATCTAATAGGGAAATATAATAAAACCATGATTGATTCCATATTCCTTAACACTCCTTAACAGATCCTCAAGTACCCTCTCACCACTGAGTCAGCAATGAAAAAAATTGAAGATAACAATACTATGGTTTTCATTGTTGACATTCGTGCTAATAAGAAGAAGATAAAGGATGCAGTGAAAAAGATGTATGATATTCAGACCAGGAAAGTTAATACCTTGATTAGGTGAGTCTTTCATATTTGATTCATTACTATCATTCCTTCTATGAACTCTTTATTATTAGCGGCTTGTACAATACCCTATCTATAAGTGTCTGATCATTTAGTGAGTGCATTAAACAACCATTAGTTCTCTCATCTGTTTGTGAATGGTTTGTGAAACTTGCACGTTCTGGATGAATAAGCATATAGAATCTGTCAGATACTTTTCTTTCTTTATTCTAATACCCTCTGACAATCCATGTAGTCATGTGACCATGTGCCAAGTACAAATTGATGGTCATGTACGTGTCTGACATGTCTACAACATCATTAAGAGCTTTTTGTGACCATAAGTTAAATCACAAGACACAATTGACCAGTGCTGAATGCTTTGAAGCCAATTTGAGTGTACTATCTACCATATATTAAGATAGACATGATCACTTCACTAAATTTATGATTGGGCTATATATTAAGTGTTAATTTTCTTCTCTAATTGTTCGTCAAATCAAATCAATCATCAATCAAGAACGCAAGATTTTTACCGTGGTTCGCCGAAAAAATTCCCGACTACATCCACGTTGAACTCCGGAACAAGGAGCTCGCTGCACTAATCAAGTTCAAGATTACACAAGAATCTTGAATCCGTTTACAAACAATAATTTCTCCAATCTCTCAATAAACCATAATCTCTAAAAGTGTCAATCTCTCAAATTCCCAATTGAAGATTACACTAACTTGGACTAGGAGCAAGGCTTAACACTTAGCCAAATAAAAGGAGAAAAATGTGTAAACAATTAAAATGAAAACCTTAACCAATTCTCAACCTAAGCACCCTTTATATATAATGAGCAAATTGATGTAATTGGGACAACGGCAAGGATTGCGCCACGTGTCCCTTATCCAACGGATGGATAAAGGCTTCACATTTTACAATCTCCACCTTGAAGCCAAAAAAACATCCATCACTCCAATCATATACAAGGACACATTAAGGCCAAGATAGCACAGCAAACTCACCTACTTCCATCATTGTTCATGTCGGCAGCAAGGTCAGCCAACCCCCACATGCAACAGCTTCATGCAGTGAGAGAGTTTGGTAGCAGTCACTATTTTTGTCCCCATGTCAGATGAGTTGTCTTCAGTTGGAACCTTCTTAATCTCAATCTTACCACTTAAGATAATTTCCCGCACAAAATGATACTTCATGTCCACATGCTTGGTTCTCTCATGATGTACTGGATTCTTGCTCAAATGTATTGCACTCTGACTGTCAGAATACACAACTGTCTTACCCTGCAGCTGTTGTATTTCGGTTAAGATACCCTGAAGCCAAATTTCTTCCTTGAACACATCAGTTATGGCTATATATTTCGCTTCGGTAGTTGAAAGTGTAACCAACGGTTGCAGGCTTGACTTCCAGCTGATGCAATTTCCACCAAGTGTGAAATAGTAAGCTGTAGTTGACTTTCTCGAGTCTATGTCACCTGCAAAATCAGAATCAACATACCCTACCAAGTCTAAAGCGTTAGATTTGTTAAAACATAAGCCATAATCAATAGTTGTATTTATGTATCTTAACAACCACTGCAAAGCACTCCAGTGTGCTCCACCTGGATTAGACATAAACCTACTCAATAAAGATACAGCGTAAGACAAGTCAGGTCTAGTACTAATCATGGCATACATCACAGAACCTATAACATTGGCATAAGGTAAATTTTCCATTTTTATCATCTCAGACCTATTGGCAGGACTTTGTGATTTAGACAAAATAAAATGACTCGCAAGAGGCTGACTAACTGGTTTACAGCCACTTACACCAAATCTAGATGCTACCTTTTGCAAATATGTGGATTGATGTATTTTAAGACAATTCTTACCTCTATCTCTATCAATGGTCACACCTAGGATTCTCTCTGCACTACCTAAGTCGTTCATGGCCACTTCCCATTCAAGTTTATGGGTAGACTTTAATGCCTCTCCTAAGCTAGCAGGTTCAACTCTATTAATTTCATGACTTGATATTAATGCACAGAAATACAAATCATTAGTTGAGTAATCATACCTGGTAGGAGGCCTTACCTGCCTCCTACTTCTGCCTCTTGCTAGCTGGTAGTTAGCCAATGTGTCTTGTGGTGTTTCATCATGCTGCTCAGTTTGATCCAGTTGATCAACTGTCTCTTCTTCACTTGGTTCTTGTACATCTGCTACTTCATTTCTGTTTTCCTCCGGGTTATTTCTCTCAGGTTGAGAGTCCTCAGATGTCTCTGTGCCTGACATGTCACCAACTTGATCAGTGGTCCTTGATGTCCCTGGCTCCACCTGCATCTGAGCTCCACCTGCAAGATCAAAATCTGCTAGATCCTTTTCTAAGGCACCTGCATTCTTGTTAGTAGATTTACAAGGAAAACAAAGTTCATTGAATATAACATCCCGACTAACTATGATTTTGACTCCAGGTGATTCCATTTCCCATAACCTATACCCATTTGTCCCTTCTTGATATCCTAGGAAAACACACTTGATTGATCTCGGTTCAAGTTTACCTATGGACTGGTGAGCATAGGCTTCACAGCCAAATACTCTTAAGGTGGGCAAGCTTCTGAGCCCTACCAGACCAGATTTCTTCTGGTGTCTTAAACTGAACGGAACTATTTGGGCTCAGGTTAACTAAATGAGTAGTAGTATTGAGGGCTTCACCCCAAAAGGCCCTCGGAAGTTCGGAAGAAAATAAAAGACATCTGATCTTTTCTAATAGGGTTCTATTCATTCTTTCCGCAACTCCATTCTGTTGAGGGGTGTGTCTCACAGTCCTATGTCTCATGATACCCTCACTAGTGCAGTATTGATCAAACTCAGTATTACAAAATTCTAAGCCATTATCAGTTCTTAAGACTTTTACTTTGTAACTAGTTTGATTTTCTACTAATACTTTCCACTCTTTAAATTTAGTCAAAGTTTCATCCTTTGATTTTAGTAAGAATGTTCATACCTTCCTACTGTAGTCATCAACAATAGAGAGAAAGTATTTCTTACCCCCGTGAGTCTGGACCTTTGCTGGTCCCCATAGATCACAATGTAGATACTCCAGACTCGCCTTTGACAAGTGAATTCCAGTTGGGAAGCTCTGTCTGTGCTGTTTGCCCAACACACAGATCTCATAAAACTCAAGTGGCTTCAACTGGTCCTTTCCAAATTGTCCCTGCTTGCTGAGTACCTGCATTCCTTTCTGGCCTATATGGCCAAGTCTCAAGTGACATATATTAGTCATATCAACATTAGAAGTTAAAGCAGAAATGGGTTTTTCCGAGAATACATGTTGGCCATTTAGAACATACAATCCATTTCTTTTTATACCAGTTAGGATTAGTTTATTACCCTTAGATATGTGCATGTTTCCTTTGTGTGCTTTATATGTGAAACCTAATTCATCTAGTGTTCCTAGTGATATCAGGTTTCGTTTCAGGTCAGGTACATATCTAACGTCAGTAAGTATCCTAACTTTACCATCATGAAGTTTAAGTGTTATGTCCCCAACTCCCTGTATCCTACAAGTATTGTCATTACCTATATACACAGTGTCTTGGTTAGAATTTCTAAAGTTGACAAACCAGTCTCTATACGGACTCATGTGAAAGGAACACCCGGAGTCCAAAATCCATTCTCTATTAATGTGATCACTAGAAACAGTCAATGCCTCAGATAGGCACATCGACCCCTTTTCGGCAGCCACAGTAGCACTGCCTTCATTTTCCTGTTCCCTAATGAACTTTTAACAATTCCTTTTAAGGTGTCCCATCTTTCCACAATGATAGCACTTCTTGTCACTATTCTTATTTTTATCCTGTTTATTCTTTTTCTTCCCTTTAGGTTCTTGGTTATTAGTCTGATCATTATTCGGACCATTATATTTCCTTTCATTTTTTCCTTTCACGAATAGTTCGCTCCACCTCTCCTACTGGTTCTAAGTTCTAGCTCTCTAGCCCTTATACCAGATATCACCAAGTCTAGCCTAGGTACAACTCATGTGTACTGTAGAGAGTTTTTAACGACACTATATTCTTCAGGCAGTGCATTTAATAGAATCATAGCTTCGCTAGAGTCTCCTAGGGCTTGGTCAGTTCCTTTAAGGGTTTGAGTCATTTTCGTGAATTCATCCAAATTATCATCTATCGACTTATTAGTATCCATCTTGTAATTCAAACAAATTTCCTTTTAAGAACACTAAATTTGGTGCAGAAATAACAGAGTAAAGAGATTCGAGTTTACCCCAGAGTTGGATGGCCGTGTCCATTCCATCAACATTCTGTGAATGATCTCCAATGAGGAAATCAAGTGTACCCAAATTCGCATCTTTTGAAATCAACCGCTCCCCATTTCCAGAGATTGATTTCTTCAAGGCACCCAAAGACAACACTTATTCACACTTTGCCATTTTGTATTTTTCCAGGATTCGGTCTTCGTTTCCTTTTCCATCTTTGGCCATTTTTCTGGATCCGTTCCAACGCCAAAGCCACCTTATGGTGGGAAAGCAATACCCTCATTTTCTTCTTCCAAGTGGTGAATCCCATTTTCCGTCAAATATTCCAATGTCGAGTCTCATAGTCGACATTTCTATTTCTTTTTTCAAGTAATCACCCAACGGCAATTCTGCAATTACTCTCAACAATTACTCACCCAAGTAGCAATCGGCAACACAGTGTCTAACTTCCCAAACACCAATCGGCTATACACACCCAAACTGCCCAAACACACTCAGCAATTCAGTGCCTTCCTTATTACTCACCCAAACAAGACAGAATCCTAATCACCCACCCACTAAGCCTTAATCATCCAATTACACAAAATCTTAAACACTCAGTAATTGATTTGGCAACCAGGAAAGAAACACACACAGCCACTCGGTCTCTGTTTGGTCCCACACCGAGTCCTACTCGTCAACAGCAACCCTCAGTACCAAGGCTCTTGTTCGGCAATGGTCTCTGCGGTCAAGCCGGCAACTTCACATAATCTGTTCGATCTTGTTTATCGTTTCTGGTTTGGCTGTGGTCTTCGAATTTTGCTTTCGTCTTCTGGTTTGGCTCACAAAGAAACTGAATCTTGGGTCGTTTCAATCTTTGATCTTTTTAGTTTTGGCCGCGGTCTGTGGTTTTCAATTTCGTCGATGGTTGTTTGTGTTTTGGCCGAGCACTTGATTTTTGGCAGACCTTCAATTTACCAGTTTTGTTGCCTCTTCGTCGTTTGTCGTCGTCTCTCTGTTTGACTTCGTCGATGGCTTGTGTTCTTTGAGTCTTGATCGACAGTCTCTGTTCCTCCTCTCTTTTGAATCTTGATCGGCAGTCTTTGATAGTTTGGTCTTCGGTTTTGTGGCTGTGTTCTTCAAATTGTTTTCATCTTCTGGTTTTTTGCTGTGATCTTCAAATTGACGATTTTTTTTTGTTGCCCCCCACCGTCTCTGAGTTTTTCGGCTGAGTCTTCAATAGACCAAAAAAATTAGGGATTTTGCTTTTGCCGAAAATGAAGAAGATTGATTCTTGGGCCTTGATCTTGGTGCTTCAATTCTTTCGGCCCACTGGATTTCTTTATTAAGCTCGGATACCAATTGTTAATTTTCTTCTCTAATTGTTCGTCAAATCAAATCAATCATCAATCAAGAACGCAAGATTTTTACCGTGGTTCACCGGAAAAATTCTCGACTACATCCACGTTGAACTCCGGAACAAGGAGCTCGCTGCACTAATCAAGTTCAAGATTACACAAGAATCTTGAATCCGTTTACAAACAATAATTTCCCCAATCTCTCAATAAACCATAATCTCTAAAAGTGTCAATCTCTCAAATTCCCAATTGAATATTACACTAACTTAGACTAGGAGCAAGGCTTAACACTTAGCCAAATAAAAGGAGAAAAATGTGTAAACAATTAAAATGAAAACCTTAACCAATTCTCAACCTAAGCACCCTTTATATATAATGAGCAAATTGATGTAATTGGGACAACGGCAAGGATTGCGCCACGTGTCCCTTATCCAACAGATGGATAAAGGCTTCACATTTTACATTAAGTTTGTCTTTCCTGATTTACGGATAGATTGTTTTATTATGGAAAATCTAAATGATTACTTAGATATTGCTTTTATTTACAATTTTATATAAGAAAATATAGATTGAGATGCCCTTCACATAGCCAACTGACCAAGATACTAGTGTAGTGTCATTTCTTGTGTGCCATTGATCTGAAACCTCATGGCAAATATATTATATTTGTCTTTCAATGAGATATGGTTGCTTGTGTTACTCACTTGGTTTTTATTCTTTGTTATAGTGCATGACAAATCATTTTGAATTTGATTATTATTGTGGTGCAGGCCCGATGGTACAAAGAAGGCATATGTCAGGTTGACACCAGATTATGATGCTTTGGATGTAGCCAACAAGATTGGAATCATTTAAGCAATCAAGCTTTCCATCTCATTTTCATGTACATTTTATCCCCAAGGCAAGACAGTTATGTTGAAACTTCGAGCAGAGAGATTTGCAGATTATTCCTGTTAACTTGTGTTACTGCTGGTTAGTATTTCTTAATCTGTGTGTGAACTGAAATTCTGATTCACTTATATTTTTTGGAATGTGTTTCGAATTTTATCCATGCAATCACAAATTAGAATATGCTTCTCTTCAGGATTCTAGTTCAAATAACCCAGATATCCCTGCTTGTTTAGCTAGTAAATATATCACTAAAATTATCAAGTTGAAACAATCATAATACTGGAGTCTTGAAACTACATGAATTGCAAGTATCACAGGAGAATATATATATATATATATATTATCCGGTTCTAGAGATCAAGATGGGGTATATTTGCATCCAGATGCAATTCTGTAAAACCAAATTCGGATGTTGCAATCCCTATTAGCAAATTTGTTGCTAATAGGGCTGTTGCCTATTGACACTCATTTTTTTTTTGCCCAATGATGTTAGGGCTTGCCTGGCTGCTACTTTGTGCTTAATGAACAAACTCTTTAGCCATTGTATAGAGATCAGATGCCGGTAACATCAGCATCAGCTTTACCCAACTCCCCAAAAATGTCTTCTCCTTGGCACTAATTTCCTTTATGTGGTAGAGTTTCCTCATCTTATTATTTTCTTATCATCATCTTTATCCTAGTTTTTATTTTTTTGGCATAATACAGAGTACTTGTGCAATTTTGACATTACCTTGCTATATTATGAATTTTAACATTCTTAAAAAAAAAAATTGTTTAAACCGACAAATTTGTAATAACTAAAGCAACAAATAACAATGAAACTTTCAAACCCCATCTGCTTTTTGAATTTTGCTATTCTGCACCTGTTGTTCAAAAAGACTGGAATTGATGTTAACAGGAGAAAATTTGTCGAAAGTATGCTGCCCACTTCTTCCTAATGCTTTCGAAGACTTTTTCCTAATGCTTTCGAAGAAACTTTCGACTCTCATTTTCTCCGTTTCATGCCAAAGTTTGGAGCAAAAGGAAGCCGGAAAAACTACTACAGGACTCAGAAAATGGTGTTTTCTTGTTCAATTAAAGATAATTTCATCATCAGGACATAGTTTCTGGGATGCCCTAGAGAAAAATGCCAAATGTTTATTGCATCATCTTGAATAAGATCATGTGAATCTAATTAAACCATAATTTTATTGCTATAAAGTTCAAAAGATCTTATTCTAAATATATCCATCCAAAACAAGTCTGCCTCAAATTCAATGTGTTTAGTTGTGTACATGATATTGAAATACCACCAGCCATGCAGTACAAGGAGCACAAATGTTTCAAAAAACCTTATAATGTATCCAATTTACATCATCAACCACTAAAAATCATTTTTTTTACAAACCAAACAAGCAATGTTTCTAAATCTTAATGAAACCTTTGTCTCTTGCCAGAAGGTATTTGCGTGCTCATACCAGCACCTGAAGTTAACAGCATTCCGTTTCTTTGACGCGATCCGGCATGACAGCTTGAGAAATTCAACATGGATGATGTCGAACACATTTGAGAAGAAGACATCTGAAGATATGATGATGAGTTCAACGACTTTTGAGCAACACAGCTTGGATTTGCAGCTGGTTTCTGATTAATGGGAACCTGAGGAAAATTGAATTCTTGCAAGGGAGGAGGATTTCTCCAACGAGGAAGCTGTCCAGCAACAAGAAGTGTTTTAAGAAGAGGCCCTGCCTCCATCACAGCTTGCAACAGTTTACCTTTTTGAGGCAAAGCTTTTCCCTTGGCAATACTGTCAATTACAGCAGTACTGGTAGCAGTATTAGAGACTAAACCTGTTGACATAGAGCCATTGATGTCTTGAAGAAAGGGTTGCTTTACAAAACCACACAAGTTACTTGAATCTGCAGCCATGTTAATATTCG
Organism: Zanthoxylum bungeanum; assembly: GCA_019454045.1. Classification (NCBI taxonomy): domain Eukaryota; kingdom Viridiplantae; phylum Streptophyta; class Magnoliopsida; order Sapindales; family Rutaceae; genus Zanthoxylum; species Zanthoxylum bungeanum. The sequence continues at coordinate 51,198 of SKCR01008508.1, forward strand.
AAAGCTCAGGAGACGATGAAACAGCATCGAAGAAGGAATCGACAGGTGATGAAATATGCGACTGTGGATTATATGTCTCTGAAAGACTATTAGATTCAGTTGTGCTTGAGTTTGATTTGGAATAGCGACGAATGCTGGGGTTAAGTTCAGTAGGACTAGAAGGCACGAGCTTGTTAAGAAGCTTTTGCAACTGATCTTTTGCTTCATCTCTTTCTTGATAAGCAATATTCACAAGATTGAGCAAGTTCTTGATTTCCTCCTTCTGCTTCCTCAATGCCTCATTTGCTTCCATTTTCACTGTCTCAAGTTCAAGAGATGTGTACAGAAGCTTCTGTTTCAGATCATCAGCACTCTGTCAATTCAAATCTATTTGGTTAGCTACAGAGAAATTAACAGAGATCAAAATTGGGACAAAAGTATAAATAGAAAATAAATCCTGTTAATCGAACGCACACAAAAAAAAAGGGTCATATATAGTGTATAAAGCTCCCGCTATAAATAAGGTTTAGAGAAAAATCTTGATGTACGTAATTTTATCATTGTTTTATCATGATTATGAATGATGAAATATTTGATTACCATTAAAGCGAAATTCAAAACCTAATAAAGCCATTGGTCCCCATTGGCCATTAGCCTTGCCATGATTATGAAAAAAAAACATTACTATCCAATCATGTGTTGTAATTAATATGATGTAAACCAATGCCTCCCATAGCAAGCCACTCAAGCCAAACAAAAAAACACTTATAGATTTTATTTTTTTATGTCAAACCAAAACAAACTAAAGTAGTTTACGTGGGGTCAAATACATGGATCTTTGACGCAAATTAAAGCAACCAAAAAAAATAAAATGGGACAAACTGAAAACAAACTAAAATGACAGGTTCTTATTAACAAAAGAAACCACCCCAGATGACATCTTGCTTAACACACAATGAAACAGCAAATAAACACTCAATGAATGAGACAAACGAAAGGACCTAAATGCAAAAACAAACACAACCCAGAACTCTAAATGAGTAAAAAAGACACCCACCTCTTGATAACTCCGCAGAGGGCCAAACTCTTCCATTGTTAGAGAGAGGGACAAAGAGCAAAAATGAATTTTCTTTTCTCTTCTTTTTTTCTTTTTAGGGAGAGGGAGTTAAAGAAAGGTGACTAAAGACTCATTTATAGAGTAATGAAATTCACGTTCTCACGTACGACATTTAGACGAACAAAGAGAAAAATATTTTCTCATTAAAAACTTTAAAAGAAAATAAGTCCTTATCATGGAAAGAAAATTAAAAAAAAATTCCAAATTTACAAATTACAAAAACTTTGCAGATTCCTTTTTTTTTCCTACAACTCTGTTTTTCTAATATTGAAACCCTCCATTTGAAGTAAGAATTTTGATTCAATGAGTTAAATTTTGATTTTTACGAAAAATAATAATATTATAAATAAATCAAAATTATCTTATTAACAAATCAAATTTTTCATAAATTTATAGGAGAGTCTTTAATAAAATTTCATATTGAACAATAACGACAGTCCGCACTCACATGTATATGCTCCGCCTCCGTCTTTATTTTCAGAGCCCTTATCTGTTAATTAAGGTAAATTATATATTAAAATATTATTTATTACATGATTATATTGTGTATAATTATTTATTTGGTTTCATTACATTGTAAAAATTGCTGGTTTCCATACAAGTAGGGATGGCAATTTTACCCGCAAACCCGCAAAAACCCGCCCGCAATGGGTAGGATTTGGTAAATATATTAGTGGGTGCGGTGCGGGTTTGGTAATTTAAAGTAGAACCCGCTGCGGGTGCGGGCAGGTTTGGTATTTAAGAAAAAAATGCGGGTATCCGCATACCCGCAATATTATTTTTTATTAATTAATATTTTTAGGACAATATAAAAAAACCTTCATATAAAAAAAAACTAACAAAACCTAAACCTAAAACACTAATCCACAGTTCCACACTCCCACTCGGCCGCAGCCCGCAACCTGCCCAATTGAAGATTTTTTGCATGACTATTATTGTTTTTTTTTTAATCACACTTGTTAATATAATTATAATACAAAAATTTGGATTAAATTCACATGATCAGAAACGAGAAATAAGCTAGTGTTTGCTGCAACTTCAGTAGCTTTCCTGCTTCTTCATTACACTTACACCACTTGAGCCTTGTAAGCATCACTTTCATTACACTTAGCATAAAAAATATGACCAAAGGTTGGTGATTACTTTTTAGCTTATTGTCGATTAAGTTGGCTAACTTAGATCATTATAATTATGAAGAGAATAACTCGTTTTAATTATGTTTATATGAGAAAATAAACATATGGTACTGGGTCTTTCATACATTATGTTATCTATGTACTGTATATACATACATTGCATGTTGTATATGTCAAATGAAAAACAAATGTGAAAACTACAGCTAGTAATTAAAAATAAATTATTTAATTAAAAAAATTATATTATTAAGAACACAAAGTAATTCAATATTTTAAAAACCCGCAAAAAATCTGTTGGGTACCAATACGGGTTTGGTAATTTATTTTTATATGCGGTGCGGGTTTGGTAATGAAAATTAAAACCCGCAACGGGTATGATGCGGGTTTGGTAATTTATTTACATATGCGGGTGCGGGTTTAGTAATGGAAAACCCGCACCATACCCTACCCACTGCCATCCCTACATACAAGTGTGTGTTTACCCGACTTTGGTCCATGAGTTTATTATAAGGTAAGTAAGTTTCCATAATTGCCCTTTTTATTTTTCTAAATTCTAAGTGATAAAAAATCAATAAATAAGGGAGTAGACATTAGGAATTTGGATCAGCAACTGAATTCAATTGTGTTATTTTTTTTTATAATCTTTTTATTACACTTGCATTAATAATAATGAATAATTAAAATTCAATTACATAAAAATTCTCGCAAATGAAGAGGAGTGAGTGAAGAGGTGATCGGATAAAGCCAACAATTCTCGCAAGGAATTGAATAAGAGCTAAAATAGTCACCAACTCCTCCAAAATAATTCTTCGGACAAATTGTGTGCTCAGTGATCACGATTTTATAAATCTAGCACGTATCGCTCAAGTAATATAATGACTATTAGTCGGATGTCCAACCCACTGTTAAAGATATATGATATTATTATTAGTTGATATGTAATTAATATTGCTAGATATGATATTAATGTTAGTTGTTATGTAATTAATGATAGTTGTTAGTTGTTATGTAATTAATGTTAGTTGTTAGTTGTTATATAATTAATATTGGTTCATTTATAATGTCTATATAAGGGCAATTTGTAATTCATATTAAAATCAAGGAAAATAGTATATTTTTCTTCAACTCTCCTACTTCGGTTTCTAATATGGTATCTGACACCTGAGTTCTGATCTCTTGATATTTCCTTGTCCATGTCTCCATACATGTCTTATCTCATTGTCCCTGTTTCCAAACAAGTCTTATCTTCTTGTCCATGTCTCCAAACATATCATATCTCATTGTCTTTGTCTCTAAACAGGTCTTATATCATTGTCATTGTCTCCAAACAGATCTTATCTCCCCGTCCATGTCTCCAAACAGGTATTATATCATTGTCTCTGTCTCCAAACATGTCTTATCTCACTGTTCATGTCTCCAAACAGGTGTATCTACGTTATGATGATCAAATAATTGATATATTCACCAAGTCTTTTCTTCTTACCCGTTACACAACCCTCGTTTACAAACTCAATCCGATTTCTTCACTACCATCTTGAGTTTAAGGGAGATGTCAAATATATGATATCGTTGTTAGTTGATATGTAATTAATATTGATAGATATGATATTAATGTTAGTTGTTAGTTGTTATGTAATTAATATTGATAGATATGATATTAATGTTAGTTGTTATGTAATTAATATTAGTTGTTAGTTGTTATGTAATTAATATTGGTTCCTTTGTATTGCCTATATGAAGGCAATTTGTAATTCATATTAAAATCAAGAAAAGTAATATATTTTCTTCAACTCTCCTATTTTGATTTCCAACACACAATGACTTAATATTTCTCTTATTAATACTAAAAATAACTTACTTAACTTGAACTATATTATTGAGAAGGAGCATTGATTTATCGGAATTTAATTGAAATTAAATAAAACACAAATACCAGACTTTGAAAACCTTATACATAGAATTGTTATTGTGAAAAAAGCGGTGAAATAAAAAAATATAGAAAAATAATCGTGTATTATGAAATTATAATTTTTTGAGAGTAGAAACTAGTGTTAGTTATGTGTTGACGTAGTATTTAAATATTAACGTATACGCTAGCATATAAACTCACTAGATTCTACACCAAAAAATGCTTTCATGTTTTTAACATAAAATATATTATCAAGAATAGATAAAAACAGAAAAAGTGCTCAAAGGCTCAAATATGCTCTTATTACAATGAATCATGGACCCATTTTCTTATATTATCATCCTAGGATGTATATATTTGCCTTGTGAACTGCCCAATGAAACTTAACTTAACCATATAATTGTTGACTTATTATCTAATATTCTTGCCGTGTAATTAAATGTGAAATTCATATTAAAAGGGCTCAAGCATTTGATAATTGGTGAGTGAATTAAGCATTTGATTTCATATATTTTTTTGAATTTCGTCCATAATCAAATGACTATATACATGCAAACTTCGGAATGTGTTTGAAAACATTTTTTGGCTAAAAAAAAAATATTTTTTCAATTAGTCAAAATACTTCCACATGGTTTAGTAGTATCATCATTATGCACCAAAAAAAAATCGTTAATTTACCTACTGAGTCTAAACAGAATCCGCATACTTCATTTTTCTCTTAATTTATATATATATATATATATTGGAATCATTGGAAACCCCGCCGTCAAACCACCCCTTCCGGCCTTAAGCGGAGCAGGTAAAACCTCTTACTGTCTTAGGCTCTTACAAGAAATGCACTATCTGGATTCGAACCCAAGACCTCAATATGAGATCCTGAACCATACACCACCAAGTCACGCCCCTTGTAGACAATAATTAATATATATATATAATTAATTCAAACCCAACATTTTAGGTAGTGTTGGCTATTTGGATCTTTTAACGTCATTATAGAGATTTGAAGATTAAGAAAATTATATTATCTTTACTAGTAAAAACTAAGAATTTGGGCTTTCGAGGATAAAAGTTATAAATTTTTTTCGAATAATTAAATTATCTAAAATACTATTATTTTATTTCACAATATTATTTCATTTATTTCATAACACAACTTTAAAAAAAATTATCTATTAAGATAATTTTAATTTTTTTTTCAATAAAACTCTCATTGACAACTAACACCAAAATTTTTGTCAAAAACTCTATTAGTAGAAGTTCTAATTGAATAAAATTTATTTCAAAAGTTATACCCAACGATAAGCTATTGAAAGAAGCTTTGGCCAATTTACCAAAATAAATAAAAATATTTTCATATTAGGTAGAGTCAGCTATATAGATTTTTTGATATCATTATTGTACTCCATAACTCATTAAAATATAAATATCTCTGTATAATTTATGTACATATCAATTTAAATATTCACCGACCCCACTTCAAGCTGTCGGAAATTTTAAAAGAGAAATTTAGAAAGATAAAAAATAATAATAGAAGTTTCTTATTTTGCATTCATTAAAGAGAGATATGATCTATCATTATTCAAATTTCAAGAGATTAGACCAACTTTAAAGTCATCGTTATTCGTCGGTGTTAGAGGTTTGCATGTAGAGTGCAACGACTCTTTTAATAACAATTTTGATTATACGTGTAATTTGCTCCACTTTTGGTAGTTAAAGTCAAATATTATATATTTAAATAACATTAACAATTTAACTTCTAGAGGGATCCCGTCAGTTTGACTTCTAGTTTCTTTCAACCCGACATATTGAGTGCATATTGAGCCTCAGGTTTGTTAAAAAATATTGATACCAACGGTCACGGGTCAACTTTTTCCTTAACGAAAAAATGGCACGTGCGGCACTTATCAAGGGATATGTCCCGTGTAAGTCAGCCTATCTCCAGCCTCTACACCCAAATTATCATTTTTGGGAGACTACATGCCCGTAATATAATAAATTACGAAAGCTCACAAGCTATCTCAACGCATACATATGCGGGCCCGCACAACACCGGGACCCGGCACTCGAATAATTAACACAACCGGATATAAAATATATGGCATTTTCCCGCCAACTCAATTTCGACAATATACCATTGTCCACGCATTGTCTAAGGGGAAAGGGTTCACGGCTAAAGCCTCATCAAGACCACTGAAGCCCCTTTGGCCACCCCAAGGTTCACCTAAGCAATTTTCGACTCTGAATATTTTGTTAAAGAGCGAATTATATGGTTAAAATTATATGACACGCCTGAATTTTAAAATTTGACTCATATACATAACTTGATTCGATTCAACCTATTCTCAAGATCAGTCCTCGCTTGTTTATGATTATACTATTAATTTATGGTTAAGAGTCTCAAAATATAAAAATTATTTTAGGTTTCGAAAATATCAAGACCGACCTTGACTAACCCAGCCACGGATCTCCTTTTCAAATATTTTTATTGGATAATCTCCTTTAGACTTTCCTACAAACATTTTGAATTTAAGACTTTTGATGGTCACAAATTTCTAAATCAACTTACAAGAAAATTTTAACCTAGAAGCTAAAGTCACCTGATAGATTTATATAGGGTTTAGCTATGCAATGCAAATAATAAAAAGCAACCGAATTATAAGGGTATTTCCGTAATTACGCTTAATTAACTATGAAGAAATGGTCTCAAAAAATGGAGACTAGTTGGCAGTTGCCTCTTTTATTGCCTTTAGGCTTCCTAACGGGTAACGGCTTCACCTGTCGACCTAATCATTTCATGAAATTGTAAAAAATATTATAATCACTTCAAATGATAATAAATAATAATAAATAATCTAACTCTCTCATAATTAGATGGTCGCAAGTGTTAACATTCATTTCGAGTAATTCTTTGGTATCATCGTTAGAGAATGAAATGATATCATTAATTAAGATTATGTAGTATGTGGAGTTAGACCCGGCCACGGTTCCGGTTCGGAAACGGAACCGTTGGCGACCGGTTCGGTTGGGGTTCGACCCCAACTCGAACCGGTCGGAACCGGTGGAACTTTACGGTTCCACCGGTTCGACGGTTCCAACAGGAACCCTTCCCCAACGACTAATAGCCGAAATTTTTTTTTAAAAAAAAATTATAAATTATAATATAAATTACTAATATATCCCTAATAACGGTAATAAAACGGTTATATTTAGGGGCATTTTTGGTATCAAAAAAATTCTAAAACTCTATAAATATGATTCATTTTTCATTATTTCAACACACCAAATTCTCAACTCTCTCATTTTCTATAATTCTCTTATTCTCAATCTCACTTCAATACAATTCTCTTATAATCTTATTCTCAATCTCAATTCAATTAGTTATTATCATTCGTAATTAGTCAATTTTCTTATTTTTCTTCCTAATTTTTCAAACGAAAAATGGCAAGCTCATCTGAGAACATAATGTCAAATATGCCAACCCAAGAGAGCAGCCCTAGTGTCGGTGCAGAATCACGGAGAAGAGAAGTTAAGGCTCGTTCCTCGGATGTTTTCAAAATTCATTTTCATTTGGAACGCCTAGAAGATAATACACAACGAGCAATTTGCAACTATTGTGGGGTTACCTACAAATTTTCTGGTGGATACGGCAATATGATCAAGCACCTGGAAAGACATCATCCGATTGAACTTGGAATTGATACGACGCAAACTCAAATGGCCAGGTACGCATCATCTGGTAGAGGTACGAGTGCTTTAGATTTATTTAAATATTCTGATGGAAAAAATAGAGAAGAATTTGCGAAATTAACTTGTATGGCACATATTTCTTTAAGCTTTGGTGAAAAACTTCATTTTACTAATTACGTGCATAATGCTTTAAACCCTTCTGCATGTAGAATGACTCGAAACACAACAAAACGTCATATTTTCAAATTATATAAAGATGGTAAAATTATTTTAAATGAAATATTTAAAGAGATGAAAGGTCGTATTTCTATATGTTCTGATATTTGGAGTGACCATTGGCAAACACACTCATACATGGGTGTGACTTGTCATTGGATTGATGCATCATTTACCATGCAAAAACGACTTATTGCATTTAGAGTTTTTGATGACCAACATACTGCACATAATATTTATAGAATGATGAAGATAATTTTTGATGAATATGGTTTAGTAGAAAAAATTTTAACAATTGGATTTGATAATGCATCTGCAAATACTGCATCCATCAATGATTTAAAAGAAATATGTCAACCAAATTTAGGGGGTCGGTTTTTTCATATTCGTTGTACATGTCATGTCCTTAACTTATGTGTGCAAGACGGTCTAAAATTATTATCACCTTTCCTTGATCCAATTAAAACGGCACTTAACTGTATTTGGTCATATTCTCAAGTTAGGAGAGAATGGATGAAGTTTTGTAAAATAAATGGTATTAAACCGATTAAATTTCCAAGAGATGTTCCAACACGTTAGAATTCAACTTATTTTCTTTTATGTCAAGCATTTCAATACAAAGATGCATTATGTAGTTTTTTTTCTCAACATGTTCAAAATATCACACTTTATCCTAGTTAATGGGATATTTGTGAAAAAAAATTAGATATTTTAAGAGTTTTTAATGATGCTACTTTAGTTTTTAGCGGTGTTTATTATCCTATAACACATTTATTTCTTCTTGAGAGTTTGAATATTGTTGGCACTCTCGATGAGCATGTTGACAGTAGCGATCCTAATGATATTGTTTTGTTCGAAGCCATTACTGTTATGAAGGTCAAATGGTTGAATTATTTTAGAGAAATTTCTTTACTTTATCTTATTGCTGCTGTTTTTGATCCTAAATTTAAATTAGAAGGTTTGAATGGTGCTTTACAAGCTTATTATGTTTATTTAGGAATATTAGATGAAATTGATATTACAAGATTAATGACAAAATTAAGAAATGATTTAATTGTTTTATTTAATGATTATATTGTAAGATATAACTTAGGAACATTAGGTGAATCTAGTAGTAGAGAACCGATAATTCAAACAAGACTTAGCGCAGGGGATCGTTGGTTATTGCAACGAAATAAAAAAGCTAGGGATACGACAACTAATAACCCTGAATTAGATAATTATTTATCTACAAATTTTGAGTTTTCTAATGAAAGTTTATGCAGTAAAAATTTTAAAATCCTTGAATGGTGAAACCGGCATCAAAATATATATCATGTTTTATCAATTATTGCTAAGGAGATATTGGCAGCACCTATTTCCACCGTTGCGGTTGAGCAAGCCTTCAGCTTGGGAGGTAATATATTGGAAGCTAGACGATCTTCATTACATCCAAGCACTCTAGAAGCAACAACTTGTGCGGATGATTGGACTCGAGCTGATCTGAGACAACAAGAAGATGTCCTCGATGATTTTGAAGATTTGTTCGATAATGCATCTGCAAGTGCAACAACAAGTGCAAGCGGAATTGGAGCCGAAAGATCAACTGATAATGATGATTGATAATTGTAAAATTGTAATTTACAAAGGGGTTATGTCTTAAAATTGTAATGGAACTACGTGAGCTTTGATTCCTCTCACCCTTTGAGGATACGTAGGCAACTTAAATTTTTAAAAATTTAAGCTCAAGCTCTTCAATATAATAATTTTTTTTATTTATAAAATTAATCTCATTTATTCTAATTAATTTTCAAAATTTAAAAAAAAGGTTTGGAACCGAACCGGAACCGGAACCAAACCGGTCGGCCGGGTCTATGTGGAGTTGTGTTAAACAAATTATTACTTAATTATTTATTTATTTATATTATTTTAACAAGCGTGACAATGTTTTATTAGGTTGTTAAATGCAAAGGCGGCCCTGAGTTGCCTTGATATTTATAAGGCTCTATACAAATTCTTAAAATGAGACCCGCATACAATAAAGAATGAAAAATATATAAGTCATATTATACACTAAAAAATTAAAATTTCTCTGAATTCTGGAACCCTAATTTTAAGTCAAATTTGAGGATTTCAATCGACCTTATGTGTCGACTCTCCTCAGTCTCACCTCTAATTTCATGGGCGACGATATATCACTATTATATAGTATAATTTTTTCACTCAATCCAAAATATACCTTACTCTAAGCACTTTTTAACCTTGAAGTATGGGTGTATACTGTAGACAGATCAAATCAACTCGTAACCTGACCTAATTCAAACTAGTCGGGTTAAAAAAAAATAATTATTTTCAAATAGAAAATTTTGATATGACGGGTTGGATCTCGTAGATAGAATAAAAATCGAGTTTGACCCGATTAATCGGATTAGCCTTTGGTAGGTTGCACTGGCCACAACTTGTCAATAAAGAATTTGGCTAAGTACATAAAATCGGAAAATAAAAATTGTTCATTTTTTATTATATGTGATTTAATTTTACTTGAGTAATTAGAAAATTTTAAGTTAAATCAATGGTCGAAGTCATGTGCGATAGCAATGCCAAATTAAATACGATAAATATGGGGTTTTGAGTTAAGCATTGGCTAAACGTTGGAAATCTTAATGCCATAATATCTTTCAAATCTTCCTAACCATTATCCTACTGTAATAATTCTTGTTAAGAAGAACGTCCATATTATGACAATTCCATCTAAAAGGAAATGAGTTAGTTACTCCTCACGTCTTTGTACAATGCTCAAGAACTTAGGGTTCCAAAATTTGATCCAAATCTAAAGACCAAATATGTTTTATTATTTGTTATCATTTATCGATATAGTCCCAAAATTCAGGATCGTCCGTGGATAAATCTGTTGGAAAAATGCTTATAAGTAAGTATTTTGAGGCTCAATTTTAAGCATGGTCCACTTCGTGTTAGTGGTTGTTATTGAATGATTCGGATACTCCTCCGTGAGTACTTCGAAATGGTATATTCATATGCTTAAAATGGTGCTTGGGTGAATGAGAAATCGTTGCTCAAAGTTCACCCATTGGTGTTGGAAAATAAAGAGAAGTTAGCTTGTCCCATATGGGAAAGCTATAGAGAGGAAATTATGCTTATATATGATTGTTCATTAGTAGATGGGTAAGAGTTATAAGGATATAGGCTCTCTCTACGTGCGCGGGGGGGGGGGGGGGGTGCAAATCAAATCCGAATCAAGCTTGGCTCGTGTGCACCCGCGTGTCCTGCGTACACGAATGTCGGACCAAATTGTGCGGGTGTAGGCATTGCATTTTCGCATGTGTAACCCGATGATGAGTCTCATTTGGAGGCACTACCTTTTGAGTCATGAAAGCCGCGGGAAACGGATATCGGAAGGGGGAATTCAGAATAAACAAGCTCACTGTCTTCGTTGGTGCTGCGTTCGTTACTTCGTTCGAACGGAAAACAGATTGCGGACGTTCGTGCCGCGTGCGATGAGGCGTTCGAACGGAGCCGGTAATTCTGGTTTTGCTGCTAGCCTCACACCCAGCCCATTTAGCTCCCCAAAGCCCATAAAACACATCCCAAATTAAATAAATAAATATTAATTAAATATTAAACATTAAAATAAAACATTTAAATCATTTACCAATTAAATAAAACATAAAATAAAATCATGCCTAATATAAATGAATCAAATATATTATATACTAAAACTAAAAATAAGATTTGCCTAATTAAAATCAATCTTAACCAATTAAAGCCAATCATATATTTGACTTCCTAATTCAATAAGATATCCACCAATTTAAAAGTATTGACTTCCTAATCTAAACCAAATTTGTCCCCCCTCAATCTTTGACTTTCCTTGCTAAACACTAAATCATATCCTAATTAAATGCACAAAATCCCTTCTCTTGTCAACCCTAACCCTTCTCTATATAAACAACCCCTCACCAAAGCCTTTGTCGGCTTGACACATAGAATTCACACCCAAACTCTCTCAAAATCTCTCTAGACTCTCTCTACACACCCAGACCAAACAGACAAAAAGAGAAAAACACTTCCTACACACACAAAAAGAGAAAAAAAGAACCTCAACCATCTCCTCCATAGCCGAATCTATCACAAATAACCACCCTCACATCACCGAAACCTAAAGCACCAAAACAACCCCTAATCACACCGAAAACCAGCCCCTCTAAACCTCCATACATCACCGAAAATCACACAAACACAGCAGCCCAAATCTTTAAAAAACAGTAACATAAAACTACATAGACAATCTTAAAAATAATCATATTTAATTGCACTAAGAACCCACACAACTTGGAATAGTTCTTTGAAAACATTGAAACAGGTAGCCCGTACAGTGAGCAGCAAAACAGGAGCCGAATAGGAGCAGAACGGAGTTCGAATCGTAAGCAAAGCAGCGAAACAGTGAGCTAGGACGTTGAACCAGCGGACCAGAAAAAGTTGCGGAGCTTTATCCCCTTCCGATCTTCGTGGAACGTGAGTCCGAGAGACGGCTTAAAAGGTTAGACCTGAGGGTATCTTTCACACTTATTCTCATTTTTATTTTCTAGTCATTTATTTTGATTATATTTTCTGTATTTGTGGTATCCGTTGTGTGTATGATGTATGTTGTGGGTATTGGATGAATGAGAGATGTGTCAACTCTCGCGGTATATCGGATGGAAACCCGGACATAAATTTCATAGCCGATTCCGAATGGACGGTAATATGATCTGTACTCGGGCCACAATTCCACGTACCGCTTGGGTAAACGACACCATCTTTCTTTTGTTGTGTTGTTCTTGTTTATTTAGTTTGTTTTACCTAAACTCAATATGTCGTTAGTTATGCATGATTCAACCAAGCGCATGGGCTTAGTGAGTTAGTCCAAAGGTCCTCCATTTAGGAGACAAAGAGCCGAAAAGGCCACCTTCGTGACACTACTTCGCCGCGTCGGTTGATGTATGTTCGGTTGGACGCGAGATACGTTCAATCGGGCATACTTAGTTTGATATTGTTATCTTTATTTCCGTATGTATAAGTCAATCGAGCGCATGGGCTTAGTAAGTGTGTTGTGAGATCCCCTATGGGGAGGGGCTAAAAGCCCTTTACCACGATGCTTTGCCGCGCCGGTTGATGTGTGTTCAGATTGGATGTAAGATATGTTCAATCGGGCATACTTGGTTGATATGATTGGTTCTATTCTTGTATGTGTGATGTGACGCGCATGGGCTTAGTATGTTGGTCTAAAGGTCCTCTCTTTGAGAGATCAAGAGCCCCAAAAGGTCACCTTTACGGCAGTGCTTCGCCGCGCCTTTTTATTTTCTGTATTGCATCCTATTTCATGCATCAGGTCCGTGTCTGTTCGAACGCGTTTGCAAACGCAACTCGAACGCGCATACATTTTGCCTTATCATGCATCAGGTCTCCTTTCCGTTCGAACGCGTTTACGAACGCTACTCGAACGTGAGTATTCTGTTTCATTTCCGTTCGAACGCGTTAACAAACGCCATAAGAATGTGAGCATACTGTTTCATTTCCGTTCGAACGCGTTTACGAACGCTACTCGAACGTGAGCATTCTGTTTCATTTCCGTTCGAACGCGTTTACGAACGCTGCTCGAACGTGAGCATTCTGTTTCATTTCCGTTCGAACGCGTTTACGAACGCTACTCGAACGTGAGCATTCTGTTTCATTTCCGTTCGAACGCGTTTACGAACGCTACACGAACGTACACACACTGAACTGAGTCTGTCTTATTATATTCATGCATAATTGCCTATTGGTTGATCTTTCTTATGCAAATGTGTCAATGTATTACCATTCATATGCTCGTGTCATGATAACATTTGAGTATTATTTCTTGCGGTATATCGGATGGAAACCCAGACGTAAATTCCGTAGCCGATTCCGAATGGACGGTAGTGCGGTCTGTACTTGGGCTACAATTCCACGTACCACTTGGAAAAGTGCCCATACGTGTGCTTGTATGGTTACTATGTGTGCTTGTATGGTTAATATGTGTGCTTGTGTTTTTCCTGAATATGATATGCAAGTAAAGATGTATGTTAGTTGCTATCTTGATATATGTTAAGCATGCAATCTTATATATGAAATATATGTATATTTAGGCGCATATTTTATTTTATAAATGTGACTTTAGAAGCATGATACCTCTAGAAATAATTGTTACTTCAGCTTGTTTAAATTATTATATAAATCCTTTCATTACAAGTGACATAAGTAAGGGACCATTCCGAACCCAACGGTTTGAGGTCTTCCCTTGCGAGGGGTGAGTGCGGCCTTAAATCTTTGTCCCGGTTCACACCGGGTGGCGACTCCATGTTATGTAATCTTTCCCAACTAGGTCGCGAGCCTAGGAACGGCGTCGCCCAGGTTCTGTGTCCTACAGCGGGCCTGGCCCAGCCAATTTTTGGATGTCTCTTTATTTTTTTTTCAAACCTTTTGAATTCCATAACAACTAATTTAATTAGTTTGATGGTTACAACAAGTGAAAAGCCTCTCATTGATGAGATTTAATTGGCATTATAATTTCTTTTAATAAGAAAGTATTTTCGTTTTTGGGTTACACACACAGAACACACAAGATCAAATAATAGAATTTCGAAAATCTTTTGGGGGAGTTCAAAACACTTTGTGGTTCGTTGGAAACAAGATTGGTGGTGCCCATACTTGTTTGTTTCCGTTGCATCCTGGGAAACAAACGTCTCAAGTTCTACTGCACCTTCGGTAGGAGGCGAATTTGTTTTAAGGAGATTGTTGCCCGCTTCAACAAGCCTCGGAATTCTTTATTGATTTGCTGTTCCTGTCACTGATTCCTGTTATTCCACTGTCACTGATTCACTGCCTGCGATTGTCTTCTGTTTTATTATTTTTGTTTACTATTGTTAACTGTATCACTGTTGTTTATTTTCTGTTCGGGTTACTGCTTGTTCAAAGTCGATTGTAAGAACACAGTAAACAAATAAGTTGTAATAGTCTTAAAACAAAACGACTCTGTGGATATGGAAAACAGTCCAAACACAGTAGATCCGAATATGGTAGCCTCTTCGGCTGGCCAGAATATTGTGGCAGCCCCCGTGGCTGGCCAAAGTGCAGTGGCAGCCTCTTCGGCTGGCCAACTTGCTTCTGGGCTTAATATGGCAGCCGCTGTGGCTAGCCAAGGTGTAGCTGCCTCTGTAGCTAGACAGCCTGTTGGACATGTGAGCCATGTCAATCCTGCTGCAGAAAAACCTGAAAAATTCAGTGGACAGAATTTTAAACGGTGGCAACAGAAAATGTTTTTCTACTTGACCATGTTGAACCTTGCGAGGTTTCTAAATGAAGATGCTCCTGAACCCGTGGAGGGTGAGATTGATATAGAAGTGATCAGTGCGATCGATGCTTGGAAACATTCTGAATTCCTATGTAGGAATTATGTGCTGAATGGGCTGAGTGATTCCTTGTACAGTGTGTATGCCGGGATGAAAACAGCAAATGGGCTTTGGGAATCTTTAGACCGAAAATATAAAACTGAGGATGCCGGTACTAAGAAATTTGTCGTAGGCCGTTTCCTAGATTTTAAGATGGTTGATTCCAAAACTGTGTTAAGTCAAGTACAAGAATTACAAATTATTCTAGCAGAAATTCATGCTGAGGGGATGGTTTTAAGTGAAACCTTCCAAGTAGCCTCGATAATTGAAAAACTACCACCTGGTTGGAAAGATTTAAGAATTATCTAGCATCATAAGCGAAAAGAAATGAGCATTGAAGACTTGGTTCTTAAGCTTAGAATTGAGGAAGATTACAGAGTATCTGACAAGAGAGGAATAAATCATGAGGCCAAAGCAAATGTTGTTGAACATGGCCATAAGAACAAGAACCCTAAGAACAAAGGGTCAAAGATGGGCCCTAAAGGAGGAGTTTCCAAGAAATCCAATTTCAAGGAAGATGCTTCAACTGTGACAAAATGGGTCACAAGTCTTCTGAGTGCAGACTGCCGAAGAAGAAAAAGAATCAAGAGGCTAATGTGATGGAAAATATGACACAAGATGTTTCAGACATTAACCTTTCAGCTGTGGTTTCTGAGGTGAATTTGGTGGGTTCTAACCCAAGAGAGTGGTGGATTGACACTGGTGCCACTCGACATGTGTGCTCGGACAAGAGCATGTTTTCTTCATTTGAGCCTACTGGTAATGGGGAAAAATTATACATGGGAAATTCAGCAACATCTGAGATTGAAGGTCAAGGTAAGGTGATTTTGAAGATGACCTCTGGGAAAGAGTTGACTTTGAACAACGTTCTGTATGTACCAGAAATACGGAAGAATCTTGTGTCTGGATCACTTCTGAACAAGCACGGATTCCGGATGGTGTTCGAGTATGATAAAGTAGTTTTAACTAAAAATGGGATGTATGTGGGAAAATGGTATGTAACTGATGGGCTCTTTAAGCTCAATGTAATGGTTGTTAAACCAAAGAATATCAATAAAGCTAGTTCTTCTGCTTATATTGTTGAGTACTCTAATCTATGGCATGGTAGATTAGGACATGTTAATTTTAATTCATTACGGAAATTAATTAACATAAACCACATTCCCATTTTAAAATTGATAACAAACATAAGTGTGATACTTGTGTTGAGGCAAAACTGACTAGATCATCTTTTCATAGTATTGAAAGAAACTCTGAACCACTTGATCTAATACATACCGATGTATGTGATTTTAATTCAACACAATCAAGAGGTGGTAATAAATATTTTATTACCTTTATTGATGATTGCACGAGATTTTGCTATGTGTATTTGATGAAAAGTAAGGACGAAACTATAGAGAAATTTATTCTCTATAAGAATGAAGTTGAGAACCAACTGAATAAAAGAATTAAGGAGTTAAGAAGTGATCGTGGTGGTGAGTATGTTTTTCCTTTTGAATCACTTTGTGAACAAAATGGAATCATACATAAAACCACAGCTCTTTATTCACCTCAATCTAATGGGATTGCAGAACGTAAGAATTGTACCTTGAAAGAGATGATGAACGCTATGTTAATCAGCTCTGGCTTACCTCAGAATATGTGGGGAGAAGCTGTTTTATCAGTTAATTACCTTTTAAATAAGGTACCACGGAAGAGAAAGCAGGAAAAACTCCTTATGAAATGTGGAAAGGAAGAGTACCTTCCTATAAATTTCTTCGAGTGTGGGGGTGTGTCTTGCCAAGGTAGTTAGTTATCCTCCACCTAAAAAGGTGAAGATAAGACCAAAAACTGTTGATTGCATTTTCATAGGATATGCACATAACAGTAATGCTTATCGATTTCTTATGCATGAGTCTAATATACCAGATATTCACAAGAATACGATAATGGAGTCGAGAAATGCATCATTTTTCGAATATGTTTTTCCTTGTAAAACTAATTCGAATTCAAATGTGCACAAACGGGCACATGAGACTATAATTGAAGATAGTCAGGACCGAGAACAAATAAATGTTCCAGAGGATCAACAAGTTGTTGAACTTGAACCAAGACGTAGCAAAAGAGCTAGAACCGAAAAATCATTTGGTCCAGATTTTCTGACATTTTTGCTAGAAAATGATCCTCAAAGCTATAACGAAGCTGTAAGGTCAGCTGATGGTGCTTTGTGGAAAGATGCCATCAATAGTGAAATTGAATCCATCTTACAAAATCATACTTGGGAGTTAGTGGATCTTCCTCCAGGATGTAAACCTTTAGGGTCCAAGTGGATTTTCAAAAAGAAAATAAAGGCGGATGGATCAATTGACAAGTACAAAGCAAGACTTGTAATTAAAGGTTACAGACAACGTGAAGGTCTTGATTACTTTGAAACTTATTCTCTTGTAACGAGAATAAATTCCATAAGGATGATAATAGCTATTGCAGCTTTGCGCAATCTTGAGGTACATCAGATGGATGTGAAAACAGCCTTTCTAAATGGAGATTTAGATGAAGAAATTTACATGGAACAACCTGAAGGCTTTATAGCTCCAGGACAAGAAAAGAAAGTCTGTAAGTTGGTTAAATCCTTGTATGGATTAAAACAAGCTCCGAAACAGTGGCATAAAAAGTTTGATGACACCATGTTAGCAAATGGTTTCAAAATCAATGAGTGTGATAAATGCATTTATGTCAGAGAGACAGAAGTTGGCTATGTCATTTTTGTCTCTACGTTGATGACATATTGATTGTCGGGAGTAATGTTAAAATGGTGAAATCTACCAAGAATATGCTGAAATCCAAGTTTGACATGAAAGACATGGGTTTAGCAGATGTCATTCTGGGAATAAAGATCTCGAGAAGTCTTGATGGACTTATTCTTGATCAGTCGCACTATGTGGACAAGATTCTTGGTAAATTTAACAATGATGATTCTGCTGTGGCTAGAACTCCTTTAGATGTGAGTCTACACCTATCAAAGAATAGGGGACATGGTATATCTCAAGTAGAATACTCTAGAGTGATCGGGAGTTTGATGTATCTATCGAGTTGTACAAGGCCTGATATAGCCTGTACAGTAAACAAGCTCAGCAGATATACGAGTAATCCAGGGGTTGATCACTGGAAAACAATAGTGAGAGTACTAAGGTACTTACGTTTTACTCGTAATTATGGGTTGCACTATCATAGATATCCAGCTGTAGTCGAAGGATACAGTGATGCTAATTGGATATCTGACATGAAAGACTCAAAATCTACCAGTGGCTATGTGTTTACACTAGCAGGTGCAGCTATATCATGGAAATCCTCCAAACAGACTGTGATAGCCAGATCTACAATGGAATCAGAATTCATTGCATTAGACAAGTGTGCTGAAGAAGCAGAATGGCTTCGAAATTTTCTAGAAGATATTCCAAGTTGGCCTAAGCCAGTGCCAGCAATTTGCATTCATTGCGATAGTCAATCTGCAATTGGAAGGGCACATAACAATATGTATAATGGTAAGTCTAGACATATTCGTCGTAGACACAATACCGTTAGACAATTACTCTCTACTGGAGTTATTTCGATTGACTATGTAAAGTCAAAGGATAACATTGCGGATCCGCTAACCAAAGGGTTAAATAGAGAGTTGGTTGTGAAATCATCGAGGGGAATGGGACTAAACCCCATTAGATAAATGTTTATTACGAAGGAAAACCCAACCTTGTTGACTGGAGATCCCAAGATCTAGGTTCAATGGGACAACCTACTCGTAAAAGACATAATTTGTTCACTGTGGGGGGTTACCCTCTAGTCCATTCCTATGGTGAAATGAAACAGTAATGCTCGTATGGACTGAGGTTAAGCAAATGCTTTTAATGATTCTTATGCGTCGGGAATCCGAGCAGAGTATTACGAGATGCTCTTAAATAAGAAATCACCTATGTGAGAGAGAAGTGGGGCCGCTTCAAAAGGAATTGTATGGGGACAATTCTTAGAAACTCTTGCAGAACCAGGTTGATGTTCATTGCCAAAATGAACATAATAATGAGAACTCAGATGTGTTAGGTTAAATATCTGTGTGATATATATTCTTCATTTACATGAACGGCAGTACAGTTCAAAGACATCGCGTCCACTGTCAGCCAGTAAATGAGATATATTTTCACAAGGGAAGGTTCAAAGGCTGAGGCCTACCTATCCTATGCAGGTGTTGAACCGTTGAACTCTTCTAGGTCAAAATAAAATGTGTTATAAAATAATTTTATTCGACGTTTTTCGCCAATTTCATTCATGTGGGGGATTGTTGGAAAAAAGCTTATAAGTAAGCATTTTGAGGCTCAATTTTAAGCATGGTCCACTTCGTGTTAGTGGTTATTATTGAATGATTCGGATACTCCTCCGTGAGTACTTCGAAATGGTATATTCATATGCTTAAAATGGTGCTTGGGTGAATGAGAAATTGTTGCTCAAAGTTCACTCATTGGTGTTGGAAAATAAAGAGAAGTTAGCTTGTCCCATATGGGAAAGTTATAGAGAGGAAATTATGCTTATATATGATTGTTCATTAGTAGATGGGTAAGAGTTATAAGGATAGAGGCTCTCTCTACGTGCGCGGGGGGGGGGGGGCAAATCAAATCCGAATCAAGCTTGGCTCGTGTGCACCCGCGTGTCCTGCGTACACGAATGTCGGACCAAATTGTGCGGGCCTGGCCCAGCCAATTTTTGGATGTCTCTTTATTTTTTTTCAAACCTTTTGAATTCCATAACAACTAATTTAATTAGTTTGATGGTTACAACAAGTGAAAAGCCTCCCATTGATGAGATTTAATTAGCATTATAATTTCTTTTAATAAGAAAGTATTTTCGTTTTTGGGTTACACACACAGAACACACAAGATCAAATAATAGACTTTCGAAAATCTTTTGGGGGAGTTCAAAACACTTTGTGGTTCGTTGGAAACAAGATTGGTGGTGTCCATACTTGTTTGTTTCCGTTGCATCCTGGGAAACAAACGTCTCAAGTTCTACTGCACCTTCGGTAGGAGGCGAATTTGTTTTAAGGAGATTGTTGCCCGCTTCAACAAGCCTCGGAATTCTTCATTGCTTTGCAGTTCCTGTCACTAATTCCTGTTATTCCACTGTCACTGATTCACTGCCTGCGATTGTCTTCTGTTTTATTATTTTTGTTTACTATTGTTAACTGTATCACTGTTGTTTATTTTCTGTTCGGGTTACTGCTTGTTCAAAGTCGATTGTAAGAACACAGTAAACAAATAAGTTGTAATAAAATCCACATCAATTAGTAATAGATGCCAAAGTTTTAATTATTTGTAGATCTTATCTGCGTACAATTACAAGGTTAACAGAATTGAACTTCAAATTGATTTTTAATTAATTATAGTTTAAGAGAAGGGAACAAGAGAATACCAGTCCATACGTTTGTAAATTTTTCTTCATTTACTTTCCACAAAGCTGTATTTAGGTTAAGAAAACTTGTAGCAAGTCTAATGGTCAATTGTTCTAAGTGGCCATTGCTATCAATTTGCTAGCTAGATTTTCCCAATTTATCATGATTAAGGGCGGCCTTAAATTCCCTAAATTTTAAGAGGTCCTAGACGGTCATTTAAAATGAAAACCTATTATAAAAGATTAAAAAAAAAAAAATCATATTATGTACTTAACATTTGAAACTTAGTTAAAATTGAAACGTAATTTATGATCAAATTTTAGGGTTTCATCCAACTACATGCCTCGAATATACCCATGGTCACCTTTGGTCATGATGATTGATAAAAAAAATATATACTCCCTTCACCTATTGATAAAGGATTTAAAAAATTAAAAATCTTAGTATACATTAAAAATTTGAAATTAGTTAGATTTGAATCCTAATTTCGAGTCAAATTTTAGGACCCCATCCAACTATATGTCTCGACTATACCCATAGCCACCTTTGGTCATGATGATTGATAAATATATATATATATATATATATATATATATATATATATATATTTATATACTCTCCTTCATCTTCTTCTTCCAGCTACCTTAGTAAGAAAAATATGATTAGGTATTAGGACATGTTCTTACGTAACTGCTGTGCTTCTTTGTTTAGCTCTGAAAGCATAACAACAAATGGTAAAATCAGAATTTTGGTTCAAGGGATATCATAATATAAAATTAACATATCTGAAAGTGCCATGACATGAAAACCTTTTTTTTTTTTTAATCGTTGGAAACCTCACCGCCAAACCACTCTTTACGGGCTTAAGCGGGTTAGATAAAACTCCCGGATGTCTCAGGCTCTTACAAGAAACGTACTTTTTGGATTCGAGCCCAAGACATCAATGTAAGATCCTAAACCCTACACCATCAAATTATACTCGATAGGAACCAAAAACAATATTCACTGAAGGAAGCCAAACAATATTCACTTGCAACATATGTGTTAAGAATTTTTAAAAAAAAATTTATTATTTTGTTCTGTACACTGAAAAAAAAAAAAAAAAAAAAACTATACAATATTTCTTTAACAAATTTGTCCATGCAAGTAAATTACACACATAAATATATATATGAATATCCAGTATGAAAAATAGATTTTTGGAATATCCAGTATAAATTATTATTGTTGTTGTAAAAAAATAATTATAGTTGTCTCAAGCTTCTTTTCTTTTGTTGTGGTTGTGGAATCTAATTGGGGTCCCTAATTAACAAGCCTATTTGTTTTATGATTAGGCTGCATTAATTAAGATTATGGACCCAGTAATTAGTTGGGTCTAAACTTTTTCCAAGCTTGCAATGATGTCAAAACCGTTAATCCAAATTCTAAAGGTAATCAATTTGGGATCCACATTAATGCAATTACGTACAACAATAATTCCTGAAAATCTCATTTAACTTAATAGTTAGGTCAAAAAAATTATGATTAACTCTATTACTAAAAAGATTAATCGGAAATCAATAACAAATTATTTTAATAACAATTTGAGTGATTTATGATTAACCAGAAATAATTAAGGATGAATAAAAAATTAATCAACTCTGCCATGGCCGCCATCGTCTACTCTGTCGCCTTAATTACCCATGAGCAGCTCCCATCTAGTGATTTTTAAGAAACTAAAGATTTTTTCCATATTTATTTTTAAGTTATGCAAAAGTGATGTAATGAATCCTGGGTGGATCTGTTTGGTTTTCAAATTGTGGGTGGTTTGAAGTTTTTCTTCAATCATTTTGTTAGAGTAAATAACTGTAGCCAGCAACTCAGTATATACAAAAACCACAAATTAGTTGGTGGTTTAAGTATCCTGAAATAAAGATGGAATAACACAGACGATTGGTTGAAATTCTAAATTTTGACGTAAAATTAGAACCTCAAATCTAATAAAATTTCATTTTAAGTGTATAATATGACATATGTTTTATCTTTTATCTATAAGAACCTATTTTAAGAACTCGTCTAAATCCTCGTAAAATTTTGGATAAGTTAGGGCCACCCCTTTCTTGGACCACTAATTCTGTGCAATGTCATTCCATACTCACCCCATAAAGAGAAACTATATTACAACTTGATGATATAATCAATATAATCCCCAAAGGATAACTTAAGGTCTGTTTGGGAGTGCTGCCAAGCAGCTACTCTGAACGGATCTTTTATGAATAGAATGGGAGCAGCACTCCCAGCTCCTTGGCTGCCACAAGCCAGCTCTCCCAAACAGACCTTTAGTTGGTAATGCAGATGCCAAGGGTATTGCCTCGTTAGAAATGAGACAGCAGTAGTCAGAATTCTGAGTCTCAAATTCATCACCATGTTTTGACATATTGAAGTCTAAAATCAAACATGGAGCTGCAGTAAAACAATAGCTATCACCAATGACTCAACTTATTTAAAAAGATACATAGGTTTTATAAAACTTGATAAAACAGTGATCTCGGATAGAGCACAATGGCATCAAAAGATCAATGTAACCGACCCCACCTATTGGGAAAAGACTTTGTTTGGTTTGGTTGGTATCAATTGGTAACCTGAACAGCTCTAACCTTCAATTTTTCTTCTTCTCCTGGCATTTACCCAGTTTTGAACCCCGTTGCTTCAGCATATGCGAGTAAAGTTTAAAAAATCCAAAAGGATACGTCACAAGCAGAACCTGACCCAAAGAAAGGATTAGGATTACTAAATGTAGATCATATAAAGTTAGTATTCAGAAAGAGAAATGAAACATTCAAATGAAAAGTCTAGACAATATTATCATATAGCAAATTGTGTATGTTGTAGAGTTTGGTACTGTATGGGCACGTGTTTCGGACAACTATGATCTGATATATTTATGCTCTTGATCAATTCGATTGCACACTTGTTTCAGTTTCTTGCAGTGCCATTATGGTTGTGTCCTTGTGGCCTTAAGTGAATGTTTGTTATATATCAGGTTCCGAAGACGGTAGTATATATGCTGCTCACAGAATGGCAAGAAGGTTGCAAGTCAAATGAGTACTGAAACTGAACTTCTTGACACAAAGTGGGATCCTAGGAGTCTTTATGCTTGTTAAAGGGATATTTTAGTATGCTTAACACCTATGTAATTTGAAGCATCAGTCTTTAAAAGAAAGCATATATCTACTAACGCAAAGTAAACTTGCTTTGATATTGCGCTACACAATTTCAACCTTCTTTGCCACCCAAATTAACCCACGCAATTTTGATGAAATCAAAAGTTGAATTTTTTATCTAATTCACATTGATGCCACGCGACTAATATTTCATGCCCTGAATGAGTACATTGGTGCCAAGGAAAAAAAAGCCAACTAAAATTTCCTCACAAAGACAAATTTATTATCAGACATACCCTGATTAAATTGTAATAGCTGAAAGGGAGCACAGAAAAGAAATTTGCAAAGATATTTTTCTCCTTCATATAGGGAAATGCTTGGCATACAAGCCACACTACATTATACACAGCAACACATTAGTAGAACAAGTTAGACATTTAAAAACGACAATAAAATGAATGGAAAAGGGAAGCTATATCCCAATGATATTGCTCACTAACTATTTCGTTCAGATAATTATGAGAAAAGCAAGAAGAATAGAAATTAATGCACTCACTTTCAGCGATAAGTCCTGTAGGATACAGCACAATGAATAGAGTGTACCTACAAAAATGCGAGTTATATAAAACTGTTTTGCATTTTGTTATGTGCATGTAATTATTTTGAAAATACAAGTTAAAACCTGAGGTAGATAAGCCAAGATGGACAAGCTCCAATGGTGTTTAAAGCGTAAAACGGATACCTAATTACCTGCATCAAGAAGTCATTTAACCTTAAATTATAAAGATCATGAAGCCAAAACTGATATTTTTGTTGCACCTCACCCCTCCCCAACCCCAAAAGTAAATATATCCCCTTGGACTTGAACCTGTGATCTTGCTTCCACCGCAAGAGTTAAGACAACCAGACTATCATTCGTAATAAACCAATGTCGATATAAAAACAAAAAATATGAACTAACTACGCAAATATTAGAGGATGGATAAAAAGGAAAGATTACCGGACAGATATCAAAAAATGGTATCACATTCTATGGAAAGAAGAGGTGAAGCAGATTTACATCTAAAATGGTATCACGTTCTATGGAAAGAAGAGATGAAGCAGATTTACATCTAATTTAAACACCTAAAATGGCATAATTTTTCCATTAAATAAGCATTAGCCTGGACAATCTGATTGGAATGTAAAGTATTTCATTCAATTTTAATGTTTTTAAATGCAATTTGAATCCATGTAGTATCACACTCTCTTCACAATCATGTCACCATTTAAAAATCATCCAAGAATCAAACCACTTAAAAGCCAACTTTCCTTTACTTTTAGAAAACAACACTTATTAATTGGCAATTTGCAAATAATTACCCAATGTGTAAGTAAGCATAATAATTACCTCAGTTAGGCACCAAGCAAGAAAAGTTATGAAAATTGCTGGATGATCCTGTACCTGTTCAAATTCAATGATGGACAAACGCATTTTAATTGAACATAAAATGCAAACCATAAACAGTCATTGCAATGCATAAGTGGAAAACCAAATATCAATTGACACTATCAAGAACCTGAATGATTTCACGGGCAATTACTAGGAAGACAAGAGTCCTTCCATTCCATTGCATAAAAGGAAGCCAAGCTCCAGTTGGAAGAATGCCTTAAAATTGAAACAGGGTTTAATTTAGAAACCAAATTCAACACAGCCCAAATCCCATTTCCATCATTTAAAAAAAAATTAAATTAAATTAAATTGCACCTATGGCTCCATGTACAACTTCAAGGAATGCAGCCAATTGTAGAAACCCTTTAGTCAAAATCCAAAAATAAATAAGCAAATAAACAAATAAAACATTTGATTCCTAATTGTCTGATGAATAAAGAAGCAAAAATATGAAAGTGGGCAGCAAAGTTAATTAAAGAAAAGACTCACAGATAAGTTCTCCAGCGGCAGCAAATGTTCCAGCAATGGACTTGGCTGACAATATGTTGCTTAGCAACATAAAGAAAGCAACTGTCCTGTCAGAAGAAACAACAACAACAACAACAAATCAAACATTAGTTCAATTGTTCAAAGAAAAGAGACAGAATGAAAGTAGAAAAGTGAACAAAGATTGTAAATTTTATTACCAGCCACCAGCCTGAATGGAATTGTAAGCTAACAGATAGAGCTTGGTGAGTTGATGAGCCATTATTTGTTTGGAAGATGTTCAATCTTCAGTTATTTTGGATCATTGCTTTATGAGTTGACTGGCTGCAGGAAGCATGGCCTGATTTAAAGACTGGTTCTGTTTTAAATAGGCCCACAAAGTTAGTGTTTTGTTCATCTGATTGCTTTGAGAGAATCGCCAAATCGGCCACCTACTTTTTTTTTTTATAGGCCAAATTTGCCCACCTGTTCAATCCAATGATATTCGGAATTGTGTATATAGAAATAGAAGTGAATGTCTTCATATTCAAAAAAAAAAAAAAAAAAAAAAAAAGTCTTCATATATCTTCTTAAATAAGTGGGCTGTAAATTTTGGGTATATCATTATCTATTTTAGGCTATATTTAATTTTATTTTGGACAAAAATTATAAGCTCTCTTAAAACTTAAATTATAAAGTGGCCTTGAGTTATCTT
Source organism: Zanthoxylum bungeanum (assembly GCA_019454045.1). Taxonomy (NCBI): domain Eukaryota; kingdom Viridiplantae; phylum Streptophyta; class Magnoliopsida; order Sapindales; family Rutaceae; genus Zanthoxylum; species Zanthoxylum bungeanum. Next base: position 77,861 of record SKCR01008508.1, read on the forward strand.
GTGCTTTAGGGGTTTTAGGGGAATTCTTGAAATGAAGTCTATAAATAATTTATATATATATATATATATAATATATATATATATATATATATATATATAATATATATATATATATATATATATATAATTAAAATTTCTTTAGATTTTGACCTCAAGCTTATGGCTAATTCTACTAAATTATAAAAATAAAATTCAATTTTTAGGTTAAATTTGTTAGCGCCATTGTACTTAATGAAAGATTTTGATGATGCAGCACTAGCGGCTTCTATGCGCTTTCGTGAGCATTACAAAAAGATTTCGAAACAAATAGATGTGAAGACTCAAGAGTTTAACGAAGAAAATCTAGTGTAGTCTTATAGCTTAGGGCTCTCAATGTAAGTTAGTTGATAATTTAAGTACTCTAAGCTCATATGACTCATGCACATTCATAAATATGCATTAGGATCATTTGTAAAATATTTTTAAATCTTCAAATCATGAGTTTCCGCACTGAGACCGGCATATTGGTCTCTGATACCAGCATGTCGATGACCATGCTCTGTCTTGGGCAGTTTTGCATGCTCATTGGGACCAGACTACTCCATATCGATCTATAATACCAGTCAGTCTGGAGTTTGTATAGCTACTAAAATCAGGATGAATCATATCGGTCCTCATACCGGTTAGCTAACCGGCATACCGACCACTATATCGGTTAGCTAACCGGCATATCGGCCACTATACTGATCAGTAATTTGGTTGGTCTGACTTTAATCTTCAACGGTCTTATTCATATGGCCGTTTAAATTGCAAGACTAGTATATCGACCCCTGTAGACCGGCATACCGGTCTCATGGCATAAAGTTGTGGCAATTTTTCACATTCACTTTATATTAAGCCCCAATTACATTTTTGTCAATTTTTTTTACACCTTCTGACATTTCTTCCAAGAAAAAAACTAAGATCTTCTTATTCATTTACTCACTTCATACTCAAAGCTCACACCTCACATTCATACACATTTAATGAGCTTGGAATATTTGGGTTAACAACTCACATTATTTAATCTTCTTAATCTATTGTGAGTACGCAAGTTGTGTTGTAATCTTCTAATCTTAAACACTTGTGATAGTGAAATCCCTTGTTGACTGAATATACTCAAAATGGGCATTTGGTTGTAAAGGTTAAAGAGTGAACCTAAGTGATAAAACTCTTGTGTGAAGGTTTGGAGTGCCCCTTGGAAAACTCTTGATTTATGGTGAACCATGGAAAACTCTCGGTGTAATGTGTGCGATCATGTTTACATAATGAAAAACTTCAAGCGTGGCTTGGAGGATTAGACGTAGGCAAATAATTGGCAGAGCCACTGTAAATTACGATATTAATTTCTCTAACTCTTACTCCTTTTAATTATTGTAAGTTTTATTTTATATATGCGTATTGTTTATAAACTTGTTTTTGGGAATTAATTGTTGAATTTATTAATTTGGGAAATTGATTTCTAAGCTTAGTCGGTAAAACTACTAACTAAATAGCGTAAAATCGATAATATTTTTAATTCCACATAATTTAGCCTTTACCCACTTCACTCCCCATTTTGGATGTATAGAGATTATTATTTGAGTGCTTGTAGACAATTTCAAAATTTATATGGAAAATATAATTAGTAACAATAGAAATGTAATATATGTTTGCATAATTAATTAATTTTTTTTTTCTTTCAATTAACTTTGGGAAATTTTAGGAAAACAATTTTAAGCGAGTAATGGCTGATTCGTTGAAGAGGGCAAACTATAAAAATAGACAAGAGAACAAGAAATAAGATCACTTATTTACTTTAGGTGGCATTATTGTAATTTAAAATATATTTTTAGTAGGTCAAGCAAAATAATAAAAATGATTTTAGGTTGAATTCTTTTCAATTTTGCGATATAAGAAAAAATAATAGGTGGATATATCTCATTATTACACAATACACATAATAAATTCTTTTTAAGATAGTTCGTTCTAGTATTCATTGTGATCTCTCTATTTATTAGCACATAACCAACTTCTTTGTTAAGTGATATGAGAAGTCACAATCTATCCCCATTGAAGGCCAAACATCCTCATTAGCCATAACATCCATGTTTTGGGCTATATTTATTTTACTCTCACGGTTTTGTTCTTAACGTAAATTATAAACCTACCCAAAAAATCAAGGGTGTCCGAAAGTAAATATATTTCCTCAAAAACTATAACTTCTAATAATATAAAAAAAAAATATTATAAGCCTACCCAAAATACATCTAACTAATTAAAGTGTTAGTTCCATTTTTATTGGCAATGTCCGTAACAAAACGAGTTCAATTGAGTTGTAATAAGTCTTGAAGAACTTGGAGCAATTGGACTGGTATTTGGTAAAGCTGGAGCAAATTCGTTAGTGCTGCGTTCGTTGAAGCGTTCGAATGTGTGGCGTTAGTGGCACGTTCGTTGTTGGGTTCGAACGAAATATTCCAGAGATAAACTTTCGTGATGCGTTCGAGTAAGCGTTCGAACGAAACATTTCAGAGAGCAAACATTCGTGGTGCATTCGAGTAAGCGTTCGAACGAACCTTCCAGAGAGCACGCGTTCGTGATGCTTTCGAGTGTCGTTCGAACGCTCGTGCGAAACTGAGTTATTTTGGATGCGTTTTTAACCGAATTTGGTATTGGGAAGCCTCTATTTTTACTCTACCTATATAAATAACACATAGCCACCTTCTCCCGGGGTTGAAAACGTATTCTCTCAAAGCTGCAAATCTTCATAACTTTTCAACCTTCATGTTCATCACCTTGAAAACTTCTTTGAATCTCTTGTCTTTGTGTTTCCTCCTGGTGATATAGAACTTTGATAAACCATCAAAACCAACAACCCAACTTCCTAACCCTTCAGAGTTCTCAAGGAGGAAGATTGGCAGTCGAAGTTCCGGCATTCAGAGCTGTAGAGTTGATTCACTCAGAGACTTCAGAGGTTCTGAAGAAAACCATGGTGTGCGGGCTTGAGGAGTTCCTTGAGTTCTTGCAGTCTAGAGGTATTAGAGTCGGTGGAGTTGCCACCATAGTTCTTTTACCATCGCTGTAAGTCTTTCTCATATAGTGAATTTTGGGCTGGTAGCCGAGATACCCGAAGTGATTTTTTACTCGCACGAGTTTTCCACTTCGTCACCAAAATTATTGTGTTGATTTGTGGTGTTGATTTTATTTACAGCTTTATCATGTGTTATTGATTTAAGATTTGTGATTATATTATAATTGCATAGAATAAGGGTGTTTGTTGGGAAATTCATAGTAACAGACAATAATTAGGACTTGTCTTGATTATTATGTTAAATTTCGCATAGGGTCAGAACCTTGGATAAATTCAAACTTTCATAAAGGAGTCCGGAAGATGAGATATTTGCCCACCAACCAGTTATTATTCGCTTTCAGTTAATAAAATACTAAATATATAATTTCCTCATAACTATCATTTCTAATATATTTTACCCATTTGTGTGTCCTACATTAGATAACCTTTAACTTGTTTCTTCTTATAGGTGAACTTAGGCACCTCTCTCAATTCATAAAATTAGCTGATCAATAGATGAGGTTTTCCCTCACATTTGTAAATTGACCACCAACCTCTACCATAATCGATGTAGGATATTCTCAATAAAATTACGCACAAAAATAAATAAATAAATAACAGACATAAGATAATTTTACATTTTTTTAATATATATAATTTTGAATCAAATGTTACTCTTTTAGAGTTTATTATGTGTTTGGTTTAAATTTCTCAAACAATCTATGCAAATAGATCTGGTATAGTAAAGGGATACCAATACATGTATCCATCTCATTCAATCAACGGCTCAAAAATTATCATCTTACCGACTCCTAACGTAACCAGCCCCGCGGACCCCCCTTATCGGTCCTCATTCAGACGAGGATTTTACTTATATTTGAACGGGAATATCAGTACTTGTATCTGACCCGTTCAATTAGGGTATAAAGCGGACAAAATTGAAATTACGTTCCTTGGTTGGACTCAAATGTAATTCGGAAATAGTTATAACATAGCGGTTATGAACTGAAAGCTCTAATTATGAAATTTTTTTTTTATAAATTTGATATAATAATGGGGAAATTTTAAGTTTTTATCAAATAATTACAAAATAAAATTATTTTAACTTTTAAACTAAGATTGCAAGTTTTTCTTTTTTTTTTAAAGATAATAGGGTGGACAAACCCAAATATATTTTTAATATCTTATCTCATCGAGAATTCAACCTAAACACTAAATTTTGAAAATATTTTTCTTAACAACTCAATTACACCCCTAATACACAGTCGCAAGTGTTTATCAAATATTTTGTAACTGTAACTTTTATTTTTATTTTTCGTGGAAACGTTGTAAATCCCGCCCTCAAATCATCCGATTTGGGCTTAAGCGGAGCAGGTAAAACCTTCGACTTTCCCAGACTCTTATAAGAAACCCATTATCTAGATTCGAACACAAAATCTGAAGATCAGATCATGAGCACTACACCACTAAATCACGTCTCTCGAAGACAACGGTAACTTTTATACCTCAAACATGCAACACAATAATGACCAGTGGAGTCTGAAATTCACTGTTATTTCTTTGAAAGGATTCAATGATTATCAAAATGAAACAAAGCTGGGTTTCCATTAGAGGGTTGGACCTAGCTTATATGATTGACCAGCTTAGAGGAAGTTGCATGTCCACATCATGTTTGATGAAATGCCAGTGTCCATTCTTTTTTGTCATATTCTTCTTTTCTTTCTTTATTCTTCTTTGTTCAAATCATTTAAAACTGTGTGTTGCCTTTTCTCAGCCACCTAAAACTAATGAACATTTAGCCATAGAATTAATTAAGTATATTGGATTTGGTGGCAATCACTAATCTATTATTTATTTAGAAAGATTTTCAAAACAAAAGTAGTCTCAGCACCATTTTGCAGAAAAAATAAAAATAAAATTGATATTTATACAATACTAGCTTTGTATAATAATTTGCATAATCATATATGTTTGAAAAAAAATTATTTCCTTTTATTTTTTGTGTTTTTCTAAATATACATGGTTATAAAATCTCTTTTTGCCAAACAACTATAAATTTATATTAGTATTATCTCACATTTTACCACCCTTCTCACTAATTTTACAACCTTTTTTTTTTGCATCTACTATCTAGTTATTGCCAAATATTGCTGGAAAAATTATATAATACATGTATCATGTCACCTATACAATAATTTAGTAATATCTTAATTAGCATACATATTAAGATATTAAAAAATTATTAAATAAATGATAATTATATTTAACGTAACTATACATGACATATTTTTATTAGATGGTGATATCATATTACCCGTACATTAGTTTATATAAAAAAAAATTACTCTGATGTTTTGTCAAACAATGAAAGTAAAATATTTCTGGGAGTGAATTATTCTTATGACATTTTTTTTAAAAAACATCGGGGAAACTCCATGTCATTTGTATTAGGGTTATTTGATCCTGGTATGAATGCATGGGTAAAACGATATTGTCACCAACTCTTACAAGATGTTACTCATGACTTGAACCTAGGACCTTATCAAGGTCCCAAACAAAAACCGCTGGGCTGTGTTCCTTGGGGGAAAATATTCTTATGATATGCATGAATAACCTCTCTTTTTTTCTTTCTATGAAAGATTCTTGTACATTCACTATAATCTATATTCCCCCATAAGATACTTGTACTTCCAATAAAAGTTGATTTTTTGAGCCTATAAAATTACAAGGGCACCAAAATAATATTTATAACTGTTTATATATGCTTCTGTTTAATTCAAACAATTCAACAAGAAGTGTTTGGTAAAACATTGATTTTTGTACGGAAACTAATTTTAACAGATCAGTCCGTCATTCATTGTAACCGCAGTTGCAGATTAACAGTCACGATACCATAAGCTCAATATATCATATTCAATTTTCAATACATAACTAGTTTGTTCTGAAAATAAGAGCTTTAAAATTTGTATTTTACAGTACATCCATCCATCCATGAAGATACAAAGTACAATATGATCTCCTCATCAAGGGAGATTCAACAGTTCCTCTCTGAAAAAACAAAAACACACCAAAGTACATAGACTTTTTTTTTTTTGGAATAGTTGGAAACCCGCCGTCAAACCACTCATTCCGAACTTAAGCGGAGCAGTTAAAATTTCGACTGTCCCAGGTTCTTACAAGAAACACACTCCTTAGATTCGAAAACCTCAAGGTGATATCTTGAACCCTGCACCACTAAGCGAAATCCATGGGGACCAAAAGTACATAGACATACACTAAGGTAATACAACATGAGGGATTACAGTTATAAATAGTTTACAGGTTAGGTAACTTCCATGGAAAATATTATTATTACTATAAACAAATATAAATAAATTGAATTTTTGATTAGCTAGCCAGTAAAAGTTGCAGCCCAAGAGGAAATAAATTGATCATCATTAGGCAGCTGATTAATCATCATCTTACTCTCTTCATCTTCTTCATCAATCTTCCAAATTGAATCCCAGCAACAGTCCCAAGCTGGAGAAGCAACAATTGATGGGAAAATAAAATTTCCATTTTTTTCTTCAGACAATTCAATATCCTTCCATATATCATCCATGGAGTAACAACCCATTATATCAAATCCCTTAGACTCTTCACTGATCTTCTTTCCTGCAGCAGCAGCCAAAGCAGCACCCCTAGTTTCATCTCCCCCAGTGTCATAAAAACTTGCCTTGGTGGTCAAAGTTGAAGATGAAGATGAACAATTAGAAGATGAAGACGATGGAGAATTAACACCACGTTTCCTCTCTTGTGCCTTCTTCCTCATAAGTGTCCTCCAATAGTTTTTGATTTCATTATCAGTTCGCCCTGGTAACTTCCGAGCAATTCTTGACCATCTGCAAAACAAACTACATACATAACTCGTAGTCCAATAATAATCATGTAAATCACAAACTATATATTATCACAAGTACAAATATATTTAGATTTGTCAAACCTATTCCCCCATTTGGCATGGAGCTCGAGCACGAGACGCTCTTCCTGAGGAGTCATTTTGCCTCGTTTAAGGCCAGGATGCAAGTAATTAACCCAACGAAGCCTGCAACTCTTACCAGTTCGGTTCAAACCTACAACAAAAATATTTTGTATGTAGTTAAAACAGTTGCTCCGCCGGAAAATCGGCTATCTTACCGATGGCCCTACCTATATCTTGTCTCCCGCCACCTTCAAACCTGAAACTTTTGCAATAAAATCCCAACGCCGATCGCCAAAAAGTTGCACAAAATTCACAAGTAGCATGTCCTCGTGTTCTGTCCATGGTCCCTTTCTGATCTCCTCTTGCACTACCATTTTCATTTTTAAAAGCAAACCCTTTACTCGATTCTTACTTTTTTTTTTCCCTCTTTTTGAGTTCTGAGTGGACACTAACTGACATTTATATACCAGTGAAGTGAAATTATAATATGAATTGGTATTGAATCTGCACCGTACAAGTGTATTGTGCGCGCGTGCTAGGTCTTGTTTGTGATCAATTGTGATAGCCACCTTTGTTATATGCATCTCGATGTCACCCATTACAAAAGAAAACATATAATAACAAATAATCAAACCAAGATATCATGCACTAGATCTTAAATTATTTTATTCTTACTTATCAAACCAACTAAAATTATATTTTTAACAAAGTTTGATATGTTAGAGTAGTTTTCAGTTTTCACAATATAATTTTGATATCACATCACTTATATATAACAATATAATAATATCTTTCACATGTGTTAAAATATTTAAAAAAAATTTAAATAAATAATAGTTATATATGATATAAATATACATGTTACATATTTATTAGTTGGAAGTATCACGTCACTCATATCTCCATTATACTAAACAAGTACTTGAAATATTAGTATCGTCAAATCAAGTAATTAATTCTTTTGTACATGGATAAAATGATATCACTAACTAATAAGTATATGACATGTGTAATTATATCATTTATTTGACAATTTTTTTATATTTTAACACAAGTTGTAAAATATTATTATATTGGCATGAGTGAAGTGTACCACTATTGCGTTCTAGAATTGTTTTTCTTTTATATGGGTTTCCTTAATTTAATCTCTAATATTTAAAGGGGATGTATAGATTTGTTTGTGTAATAGGATATTAGTTTTATGTAAAGGAAAATTCTCAATAGTACATTCAGAAGTTGACATTTTATCAAAAATACATAAATCTTGAAATTTTATTTACTAGTCCACTTAAAGATTATAAAGTGTATCCAATTTGGGTATACGATTATAACGTGTGTCAAACATTGGGTATATATCTTATATAAAACATATGAAAGTTTTTTACATTTTTTATACATTTTGTAATATTTGAGTGGACCGATAAATAAAATTTCAGGATTTTTATTTTTTTAATAACGTACCAAATATTGGGTATAAGATTAAAAATTTGAAGTGGAAAAAATTGGTAACACATGAATTTCAAGTGATAGAGTTGATTGGTTAAAAGAGAATGGGATAATGGAAGTTTTTTTTTTTGAAACGTTAGAAAGTCTACCGCCAAATCACCCGACCCGGTCTTAAGCGGAGCATGTAAAATCTCTGACTATCCCAGGTTCTTACAAGAAATACACCCTCCAGACTCGCACTCAGGACCTAGCAACCAAATTTTAAATCATTTGCCATCAAATTACACTCTTTAATAGCGGGATAATGGAAGTTGATAGAATTCTTCTAGGATACATTACAAGTTGAGGAAATGATAGTAGTGTCCCTTGACTTTAGTAAAGGCACCACAAATGGAGAAGCTAAATGGTAAAAAAAAAAAAAAAAAAGTACAAGATGACAAAACTTGAAAAGCAGAGAATAGAACTGTTATAGGTGTCATACATATAACATTTTCTTCTCTTTTGTAACGATGAAAATGGATTTAGATATTACTCAGGAAATTTATTCTTAATTGCTATTAAGAGAAGAGATTAGAAACAATATAGTTTAGTGCCTATTAGGGTTACCTTAATTGAAACAGTTAATTAAAAAAAAAAAAAAAAAACTTGCAAGTGGTTTGCTCAAAAGCTGTAGATGCCTTGAATTATTAGGATATTTTTATTAGAAATTTGTAATATTAAATCAATCGTATAACTATGAAAAAAGAGCTTATAATAATATGTTGTGCTCAACTTCACTTTTAACCGTTGGGTAATATTAAAAAAAATAACAACTATTAAAGTTCTTGCATTTACTAACAAAAAAAAGTTCATCTTTACCAACAAGGTGATCGGCGTAAACACACACGTATAACGCAAGCGCACGTATCGTTCAAGTAGTATAAAAATATCGATCACACGAGGACTTAATATCTAATCTATTAATTTTATGAGGTCAAATGATTACTAGTATCTAACATGTTGTTTGATTGATTTGAAATGGTGACGATTCTAAATTTAAAAACAAGTAAATAACATTGTTCGAAAGTAGATTTTAAGAAAATTTAATATTAAAAACTATCTAGGGTTGTGATTTCTTCCAATATCATTTTAAAGATGAAGTGGTTATCTTAAAGTTGGGTAATATATTGATTTATTAACCTGGAACACTAAATTATGTGTAAGTCTATATCGATGGTCAGAGACAAATACCCAGTTTAACCCAATTGAACCATATGTCTATGTCAACCAAATTATCTGGATTCATTAAGTTTAAGTTCCAATTATGGCTACCCCCGCCCGACAGGTATATTCCTATCCTGTAAGGAAATCTATTAAAGGGTTATCTATCCTCAAGGAAGATCGTGGGCTATTAAGTCTAAGGTCTTAAACCTAAAATCCCTATGTCTAGTTCATTTTAGATTTACCAGTTCAATTTTATTAATGGCCAGTTAATAAAAAGCATTAGGATTAAGACTCAATAAATAAACCTTATGTTACCCAAACTATAATTTAACCCCTTATAAACCGGTGATATTGGATTTCATCACAACCCCAGATAACTGGCTTAGTTACGACACATATTTACAGGTAGTAAAAACTTAAATAAAATAAAAGACATAAAGTAAAATACTAAAATTAAATACTGAAAAGTAAATTGCTGAAAAGTAAATTGCTGAAAAGTAAATTGCTGAAAAGTAATTGCTGAAAGTAAATTGCTGAAAAGTAAATAAAGTAAAAGTACAATAAAAGAAAATGCTGAGGTAAAATGATCCGTTTTTATTACTTCTATTTTAGATATCTCCCATAATATAATATATTAACTTTGCATGATAATTACCAACCAGCCATATAGGCGGTATCCAGATTAAGTCAAATTAATAATTAATTACCAATCAACCAATCAGGCGGTATCCAGTTTAGTCAGGTTAAAACCAATTTAAATAATTACCAACCGACCAATATGGCGGTATCCTCGTTAAGTCAGGTTTTAACTAGTTATATATTATAATTAAGAGAGATTCATCTAAATATTAGTCATAAAAGTTTTACCTTTTACCCCAGCAAAGGGGAGTTACCTCCTCATTACTGAAAAGTAAAAATTGAAAATTAAAGAAAGAAAA
>SKCR01008509.1:0-77566 GCA_019454045.1 Zanthoxylum bungeanum
GATTTAGATTAATCAAATGTCTAGTTAATTAACTTGTTAATTTTAATATATTGTATACAAAATTTAATTGTGAAACTTGGTAATATAGACATAAGTTAATTATAAGATAATTCAATTATCACATGCATGTACCTAGTTTACTATGTGATAAATTTGATAAATTTAATCTTGTTCATTAATATTTCATACTTGGTTGAGACTTAAAAGTGTATCACGAAGACTTGGTCCGAGTTATACATAAGTAATTCCCTCTAAGCTTGACTGAATTTATATATATAATAGTTATACGTGTGTTTGAGAATTGAAGTATAACACTAAGATTGAATGCATAAGATTGTCCATTGAGAAAGTGATTAAGGAAATTATGACACCAAGACGATAATAACCTAAGAGAGTAGAGATTTAAGTGGTTAAACCAGACCCCCTCGTCCTTTGGGAATTTTCCTTTGTTCACTTATCATAAGAAATTTTAGTCTCAAATTCGAGAACTTGTATTTTTTGGTATTACTATCCAAAATAATAACAAATGGATTCTTAATATAACATATAAACCAAATCATAAAATTTATCATTGAGTATTTTTTCTTGTATAGACTTATTGATAACTGTTAAAAATTTACAGTTAAACATGGCTACTGGAAACATCACAGTACTAGCTACTTATGGAGAAAAGCCGGATAAGTTCGGTGGAGCAAACTTCAAATAGTGGCAGAGCAAAATATTATTCTACCTGACCACACTACAGTTGGCTAAGTATCTCAAGGAAACTCCTTTGGGTCCTATGGAGGGAGAAACTGAAGGGGCTTGGAAACTGCGAGTTGAGGAATGGTCCTAAGGCGACTTCTTATACAAGAACTACCTTTTGGACGGTCTTAATAATACCATGTATAATATGTACCAATACACGAATTGTGAAAATGAAACTCTCGGAATCTCTTGAAAAGAAATATAAAACAGAAGATGTCGGATATGATAAATTTATCATGGATAGGTTCTTGGACTATGAAATGATAGATTCAAGGATAATTATATCTCAGTTATGTGAACTATAGTTGATCATTCATGAAATATTAGATGAATGAATGAAACTCTGTGAGACATTTGAAGTTACCACAATCATTGAGATGTCGCCTCTATCATGGACAGACTTTAGGAGTTATCTGAAAAACAAGAAGAAACAAACGAGACTTGAAGATTTGAGAGTTTGATTGAGAATCGAAGAGGATAACAGAAACTCCACAAAGGCTAGCTACAAGACCATGGAGTTTAAGGCCAATATAGTTGAGGGTGGAAAAAATAACAAAACGTGAAAGAACAGTTGAGCCAATTCATCCCAAGCGAGCAAGAAGTTCAAAAGGAAGTGCTATGTTTGTGGAAAAAACGTTCATATGACAAAGACTGCAGAAATAAAATTTTTTAGGAGAAAGGCAAAAAAAAAAGAATGAGGCCCATGTCACTGAAAATGAGCTGATGACAGATGAGATCTCAGAGATGAACCTCTCAGCACTTATAATTGAAGCCAACTTGGTTGGAAACCCGAGAGAATAGTGGAAAGACACCGGAGCTACTCGCCACATATGTGCTGATAATATGATGTTTTCGACATATCAAAAGGTCGATAATAGAGACTAATTGACCATGGGAAATTCTTCCACCTCCAAAGTGGTAGGACAAGACACATTGATTCTGAAGATGACTTCCGGAAAAGAACTGACATTGAAAAATATGCTGCATATTTCAGACATCAGGAAAAATCTAGTTTCAGGATCACTCATCAGCAATAATGGTTTTAAGTTAGTATTTATTTCTGATAAGTTTATTCTTACCAAGAATGATATTTATGTAGGAAAACAATATCTCACTGAGGGCATTTTCAAATTCAATGTAATGGCTGTTAATTGACACAGTGCTATTAATAATAATAAAACCATGTCTTTTGTTTATATTATTGAGTCACAAATTGGCATGGTAGGTTGAGGCATGTTAATTATGATACATTGCGTAAATTAATTAACATGGACCTTATACATAGATTTACAATTGATAACCAACATAAATGTGAAGCATGTGTTGAAGAGAAAATGGATAGAACGTCATTTCATTCCATAGAACGAAATTCTGAACCATTGGAACTTGTTCATATCGATGTGTGTGAAATAAATATTGTGCAATCTAGAGGCGGTAAAAATACTTTGTCACTTTTATCGATGATAGCACATGATTCTGTTATGTGTATTTAGTGAGGAGCAAAGATGAATCTATTGAGAGCTTTATACACGATAAGAATGAAGTTGAAAATCAACTTACCAAGAAAATAAAAAGAATTATGACTGAAAGGGGAGCTGTATATTGTTATAATCATAGAATTATTCACGAAACTACTGATACTTATTCACCTCAATAAAATGAGATTGTAGAATGCAAGAATTGAACTTTGAAGGAAATGATTAATGTCATATTGACAAGCTCTGGTTTACCCCAGAACTTGTGGGAGGAAGCCTTGTTTTCCACTAATTACGTTCTGAACTTGTTACCTCATAAAAAATTGGATAAGACATCATATAAATTGTGGAAAGATCACATATTTTCTTACAAATACATGAAAGTATGGGGGTGTCTCGCTAAAGTGATGGTTCCTAAACTTAAGAAGTTTAGAATATGACCAAAAAATGTTGACTATATATTCATTAGATATGTTCAAAACAGTAGCAGGTATCGATTCTTGTTTCATAAATATGATATTTCTGACATCAATTCAAACATTATAATTAAGTCAATGAATGCACCATTTTTTGAAGAGACATTTTTCTTATAAAGAAGAACAAAAAACAGAGTCTCTCAAGAGAACTATTTACACTGTTATAAGTAGTTATCAAGTTGACTAAGAATCAGATGAACCTGGAAAAATTGAGGAAATGATCATAGATATAGCAAGAGAGAAAGAACGTCTAAGTCATTTGGATATGATTTTCTGACATATTGTTAGAAAATTATCTTCAAAGCTATACAGAAGTAAAGATTTCTTCAGATGCTCCTTTTATGGAAAGAGGCTGTCAATAGTGAGATTGATTCAGTCCTACAAAACCATACTTTAGAGTTGGTTGATCTTCCTCCGGGTTGTAAGGTGTTGGACTACAAATGGATTTTCAAATGAAAGACGAAACCAGGTAGATCAATAGATAATTACAAGACAAGTCTTGTCATAAAAAGATTATAGATAAAAAGAAGACATTGATTAATTTGATATCTATTCACCAGTGATTCATATCACTTCAATAAGAATGCTTATAGTCATAGCAGCTATATTTAGTCTTGAAATACATCAAATGGATATAAAGACGATATTCTTAAATGGTGAATCAGATGATGAGGTTTACATGGAACAACCAGAAGGTTTCAATTTTCCCGAACAAGAAAACAAAATGTACAAACTTGTAAAATCATTTTACGGATTGAAACAAGCACCTAAACAATAGCATGAGAAATTTGACAAAGAAATATAGATAAGTGGATTCAAAATCAATGAGTGCGATAAGTGTGTATACACCAAATCAACTCAAAAATGATATGTCATTATGTGTCTCTATGTAGATGATATGCTGATAATTGATAGTAATAATTAAATAATTCAATATAGCAAGAAAACTTTGACTATCAAGTTTGACATGAAAAATATAGGAGTATCTGATGTGATTCTATGAATTAAAATTTCCAGAACATCAGAGTGATACATATTATCTCAAGCTCATTATGTTGAGAAAATACTTGAAAAATATAATAAATGAGATCTAAACGTGGCTAGAACTCTTATGGACCTAACTATTTATTTGTCAAAAAATATTGGTTCGAACGTATTGCAATTAGCATATTCGAAAAATCATTGAAAGTCTGATGTATCTCACGAATTGCACAAGACCAAATATCTTTCAAGCCGTAAACAAGCTTAGTAGATATACGAGTAATCCATGACATACCCACTGGAAAGCCATAATAAGAGTTTTGAGGTATTTGAGAGAAACTTCAAAATATGGTAAGTCTTAAAAAATTCGTTCGACATAATACGATAAGTCAACTACTCTCAAGTAGCATACTTTCAATAGATTATATCAAATCAAAGGAAAAACTAGCGGATCTACCTATTAAAGGTTTACCGCAAGATCAAGTTGAGAAGTCATCGAGTGGAATGAGCTTGAAGCTTATAAATTAAGAATTGTCATTGTGGAAACCTGACCTAACCAACTGGAGATCCCAAGATCTAGGTTCAAAAGGAACAACTGAAACTTTGTGCAATTCAAACCAAGCACTGTAGAATTCTATGCCCTTTCCCATTACTATAATGACACACATTGCTATCTGTCAAGGTTAAGATAAATGAAGGCTTTTAATAATCACTATATCATGAGAAGAATCCTAATATGGGTGTTGACAGAATACCTTATACAGTAGACCACATGTTTCAAGTAAGAAGTGAGACTGCTTCTATGAGAATTTTAAAGACTAAATTCCCTAAAGTACTTGATGAAGCCAGAACCAATTTTCATGGTCGAATTGAACACAACCATAGAACAAGAAATGGTCGAAATGAAGCTGTGTTATGGCTATTGTCTTGGTTACACTAATGGTGGAATAATTCAAGACCATTTTCACTGGTTTGCCAAGTAAATCTGATAGTCATTTACTAGGAAATGTTCAAGGCAAAAGCTACCTATTCCGATGCAATTTCATTTCAAGGAAACTCACTTAAGTGTCTACATTCATATTTAGAGAATTATGGAAGATTGTAGGAAATTCTCTAAATATGGCATGTATTTATAGGGAATGAAACGATATAACCATTTATATTGAAATGGTTCATTGGAGGGTAATAATCTTTAAAGAATTGTACACATTGACATAGTGGTACCTTTACAAAGACATCCATTCATGTCTATAAATATAGGTCCTTGGGTATTCGTTCATCATTCAATTCATGAATTCAATTTTCCCATTTACTTTTATGCATTATTAGAGAGTCTAGGATAATTAAGAATAAAAAAGAGTTTCTACCATTTTCAAGTTTGAAGATCTTGATTGAAAGAGTGTATTTTTGATTAAGAAGCAACCAAGTTTCCTGTGAGAACATCCGTAAGTGTAGTGAGGCAATACTAATAAGTTCTTATGTACAGAGATTTCTCGACTTGGTTTGTAGTTTTTCATCTTCTACACACAACAATTTACATGTTTTTCTAAATTCTTATGTTTGTATTGATTCTTTGATTACATGTTTAGTACTTATTAGAATTATATATGAATGTTATATAATATGCATGTTTTTATCAATTTTCAACACATCTTGCGAACACTTTCGCAAGAAGACTGGGCCAAAGCCCAACAGCCAACCCGAGGTTACATGGACTAACAATCGTATTGAGATTAGGAACCGCGATGTAAGGCGAAATGGAGATAATATGTATCATCTGTTTATGCCTTATCTTGGAAAGCAATCATATGACCAATTGATTGTTAATGTCTTGTAACAATGTAACATAGTGATTATGATGGCATGTTATCTAGGAGTCTTATTCACCTATTTTCTTTGTTTGGCATCATGGACTTTGCAAATTACATATTTTATTGTCTCTCTCTCTCTCTCTCATAACATAATCATTTGTCACAAGTGATTGCTGTGGGGATAGTTACTGGAGGAGTGGAACCAATAGCCATAATTTTTAAAATTGGATAGGATTGGTTGGCTCAACTGATCGGTAATCGATAATGAATCACGTCCGGTTGAATCATAAAAATCAGGGTAAAAAGTGATTAAATCACTGAATCGGATCGATTGGTTCCTACCCAAAAAACCAAAAATTAAAAATAAATATTATTTTGTAAGTCATGGTTTTTGCCTTGTATGATAATTATGGTCCAGCTTTGTTTGGGTCAGTCTTGCTTGATAATTCATATGCCAATTTAGTCAAAATTATGAACCAAGAATGCCACTTCAATTCTTTGGATAATTACCATGAAGACAGAGAAAAAGTGCGAGAGCTTAAAAAGTAAAGAAATTTGTGAATCAATTTAAGAAAATGAGAGAGATGTGAGAGAAGTCAATTGCTAAGAGTTTAAGAGAGAGAGAGAGTAGAAGAGACATATATAACAGAGAAAATTGATTTTTTTTTTCAAGTAAGGGTAATTCTGAGAAAATAATAAGAATAATTGAAAAGTGAAGACTGAAATTGAGGTGGTGGAATATTACTATTAAAAAAAAAGACCAAACGTTCAATGACACACTAAAGCCACATGTGAGACACATAAAGTTTAAGAGACCTAAGGCTTTTGTTAACTTGATATGAGACGGCTCAAAGTTTTTTTAGTACATTAAGCGAAAATATTTAACGAAATTTTATTAAATTATAGATATTTTTAGAAAAAGAAAATGATGATATTATTTATTTAGAAAATAAGAAAGATTATGTTTACTAAAATGTAATAATTTAATAATTTTAATAATCCTATACTAGACCATATTTGCTTCTTTGGAGGTAGATTCTTATCATAATTCTTCAATAGTTATAATCGATGCTATCAACGAATGAGGATTAACTAGTGGATTACCCCTCTAGGTTAGATGTATTATATCGTAAGATGTTATGGATCACTCTAAGATGGTTAAATCTATTTCTGGAGTATCCGTTATGATACAATGAAATTTTATATGCAAACCCAAGGGAGGGTGAATTAGCTATTAAAAATTAATGTAGTTTAATTGTAATAAGTGTGTGCAATAAAAGGCCAACAATAAATAATGAAAAATAAATATAAAAATATAAGATAGATAAAAATAAACACGATGATTTTACATGGTTCAGTGTACTCGGTCTATATTCACGCTTCCTATTACAATACACTTGGGGATTTTACTAAACAATCGCTTTAAAACTTCAAAGACTTAATTTTTGACTTCCACATATGTCAGTGAACGTTTAGGTATATCACTCACACCTTGAATTCCTCACAATGATCAACTCCCTAATGAATAAATACACAAGTATTAGTTTAAATTATTATGATTACAGATTGGAAGCAAATGAGAGCTTTTGAGAACATTTAAGAATGATAATAAGCAAGTTAAAATGAGTAAAAAGGTGGTTCTAGCGGATATAAATAAGTATTTATAGATCTCTAAAAAAATATGACCATTAGACTCAAGATATCTCGAAAAATAATGCTAAATTGGTCAACCGGATTGTTGAACGGGTCGTCTCCCTTAGCTAGCAGTTAGATTCACAATTTTAAAAAGAACCGACTATCCGAAAACTTAAATTAGTTAGCCACTTGAAGAGGTCAACCATTTGGAGGTTCACATTTGACTGTGAACTCTCTAGAAAATTACGATCAATCGGCTTGAGAAACCGGTCACCCATGAACTTTTAAACTCTAAAAATGTAGCAATTCAGTCCAATTTTTTCATAACTTTTAAAATATAACAATTTAGTCTGGATTTTTAAGATTTTATAGAAATTATATTTTAGCTCAATAAATTTTAAAAAATTTTAACCATACCCACATTGGTAAGCCCAATCTGAGGTTGTGAGCTCAATTAATCCTTGTTATAGCAACTGATTGCATTCATTTTGGGCCAAAACAAGGTCTAAATATGTCATCCCGAGATAAGACGTCTTAGTAGGATTAATATTCTCATTAAGCTTGAAGGATAGCTTAATAAATAATTCTTCATTCTTCCATAGCGGCGAGAGACGAGTGAAGTCCTGGTGAGAATCTGACTAAAAAGGAGATAATGTCTTTATGATAGACTCAAAATCTGGTTAGACTTCTATTCATTAGAACAACTTCGGGATAGTGGCGTATGGCTTTGTCAATCTTTTGAATCAAACACCATCTCGAATTATCTAAAGCCTTTTTGCTTGTTGGTAGACATCGAACTCAATTAGCAAATCTTTATCTGGTAGATTTGAAAAAAATACTTTGGTCCAAATTATGCATTATGAGAAGAATTGGATTCCAATAGGCTTTTGTTTGGGAAAAAATCAGGCATACGCAGAATGACGAATAGAAATATGACACGTGGACTAGTTTCAGAATCTACCATCAACAACTACCTTCAGACTCTGAACTCAGTGTCTACCGACAGATCACGAACAACATCAGAGGCTGATCCCAGAGTCTTCCGTCAGAGACTTATTTAAGAATCATATCTCTGATTTTAGAGTCCCATATCAGAGACTGATTTCAGACTCCGAACTCATGTCTACCGTCAGTCGCTATCGTCAAGGCCATGCTTTCATGACTCCCCCCCAAGACCTTCGCCTCATGCCCATTCTCAGGGAAGTCAAATGAGGATCAAAAGAGGAATTAGCTCGAAATATCAGCTCTTTAATTATGAGAATCGCCAAAATAAGGAAGGGGATAACCAAATAAATTACTTTCTATTTCTTGAAGCTGATTGATCGCCCAAAATGGGGAAATCCAGAGATTCTTGTGATTAGGCTAGTTAATTAGGAATATGAACGTTATCAATCGAAGTTTCCTTCTAATGAAAGATTATAAGTAGTGGAAGAATCCTAAAGAAAGTGACCGATACTTGATTATTTGAGAGACAATAATATCTCTTTTTACTAGTCACTTTTGTCACTGGGTTACTTGATTTTATTGTTTGTGAGATGTCTTGCACAAACAATTGGGGATCTCCCTAAAAAAATGAGGGATTTCTTCTGGCTAATTAAAAAAATGAGGGATTTTTTATTAATCATTTTTTTTTTCGTGAAATTTCTTGCATAAATATTGACGCCACTTGTGGGAAAATGAGATGAAAAATTATTTCTACGGTTAATTTGATCATATTCCTTGAGAATATTTTTTTCTGAACAGAAAAAATCTATTTATTCCTTCATCTTCTTTGCTACATTCTCTTTCATTGTTTCAGGAATTACTCAATCGAGGAAAATAAGAATGACCCTAAGAAACAAGGAGTCCAGAATATCTGCTTCAGTTGCTCAAGAAGTAGATGAAGTTTCCAACTCGCTGACGCTTGCAACGGATGTCACAGCAATGATGCACAAAATGATGAAATAGATGGAAGAACAAAACTGTCAGGCTGCAGCTGTAATAGAAGCAATGAAACAACAATTCCAGGAACATATGCAAGCCATGCGGTAATAAAACCATGCATTGAAAGCTCAAATCTAAGAGGTCACGCCAAAGTTACAGACCAGGGCAGAAGGCCTGCTGAAGGTGACAGAGAAAAGGTCGAGAATGTTCCAAGTTACTATGATTACAATTATAGACAGATGTAGCTAAAGAAACAGGACCAGGGACGAGCAAGATTAGAATCCAAAAAAAGAGGAGACCGTAGGGCGAATGAAGTGAAGTCAGTGCCTCAAGAGAAGCTGAAGAAGGATAGAGATATGATTTAGGGCCTAAATGGCCAAAATGGGAAGACAATTAACTGCTGAACGGGTTCACCTTCCCATAAGAATAAATCTTTCACAAAATAAAGGATCTGGGTCTGCTTAAGGAACCACAACCGATGAAATTACAAGAATAATATCATGATAAGTTTCGAAATACCATTTGTAGGTGCCCTAGGTGCTGCTCCCGCCATCACTATAAACCAGAATATCATCGAAGAACACGAGCACAGACCTTCTTAAATATGGCCTGAAAGTATTGTTCATCGTAGCCTGAAAGGCGGCTGGTCCATTTACCAAACCAAACAATATCACAACAAATTCATAATGACCCTCATGGATCCTAAGTCCGTCTTGGGTATGTCCTCCTCCCTTACCCTGATTTGATGGTACCCAGATCGCAGATCAATTTTCGAAAAGTATTGCGTCCCATGAATTTCATCCAATAACTCATCAATCAATTTCACCAAAATTACCAGACTCGAATAAGGAGAATTACTCAGCTGTATGACCTCTAACATTAGCATCTCCTTCACTAATCTCTCTATCTCAACTTTCTGAAAATCGGTGTAGCGATAGGGCTTCACCCTCACTGGGTCTTGGCCCTCCTCAATCACTACTGTGTGATTTATCTCCCTTTTTGGTGGTAAAGACGTTGGTTCTTGAAACACTAATAGGAACAAGCTCATCAACTCTTCCACTTCTCTTTTTCAGGTATTCAGTCCTATCATCATTCCAGTTGGAATTTGGTTGTAACGCAACATTCCAGAGTACGATTCCTTGAAATTCTACCTCAAACACATTGCATATAGATTTAAATGAAATTTGAGATCGGCATAAGGTCGGGTCACCCTTTATCACAACATGCTTATCTCCTTGTTGTATCTTCATATTCATCTTACTCTAATATACCATCACCTCCACTAAGGTCTCCAACCAGGTCACACCCAGTATTAGATCCACTCCCCCAAGTTTAAACAAATACCCGTCTACGGCCACTGATATTTCCCCTAGCTCTACTATCAACTTTTTGCACATCCCTTGCGAGACCGTACAGTGGCCATCCCCCAAGCATATTCCAAATTGTGGATTCTCCTCAACTGCTAGCCCCACATTCTCGACCAGATATTTTGACATAAAATTATGGCTAGCCCCACTGTCAATTATGAAAATTACGGGTACCCCTGTGATTTTTCCCAATAATTTCATGGTTTGTGGATATGTTAACCCCCGATTGCATATATTTGGTAACTCTACTTCTTGTCATTGACTTCTATGTTCTACGCTCTCACCCAAGATCTCTCCGTCTATAGCATTAACCCATTCGGCCTCCCCTATCTCCAAGGATTCATCCTCACCAAAGATCGTTACGCGTATAGCTTTCACAACGCACTTATGCATCGACATGTATAGATGATCACATCTGAAACACTACTGTTTTGCGATTTTAGGCTACTATTTTTGCGATTTTGGGGCTGCTATTTTTTACGGTTTTAGGCTGCTGTTTTTTATCACTGTTTTCATGATTTTTGAGCTGCTGTTTGATGGTGATTTTTGGTGGTTATAGTGCAGTTTTAGGGGTGATTTTTGGTGGTGTTATGGTGCAGTTTTAGGGGCTATTTTCGGTGATATGGTGGTGCAGTTTTAGGGATTGTTTTCGGTGATGTGGTGGTGCAGTTTTAGAGACTGTTTTTGGTGATGTAAGGGGTTGTTTCGGTGATGTGAGTGGCTGTTATTAGGGTACTGTTTCAGTGATATTAAGGGACAGTTTCAGGTTGTGTTTGTGCGGCAATGAGGGTGTTTTGGTTTAGTGTTTTCGGCAATGGAGGGAGGAGGAGAAGAGAATTATTTCTTGTTACTTCTTGCTTGTATTGGGCGTGGACTTTCTTTGATATTTTTTGTCTGAGTTATGCGTGAATGCCAGGGGGTGTGAGTGTTGGATTTGTGTTTCTTTTATAGACAATTGCTAGGGCTTCTCTTGTTTGAATAGGAATAAGATTTGTGTATTAAATAGATGCCATTTAATTAGTGTCACACAAGGAAATCATATATTTAATTGGGGACAAGATTTGTTTAAATTAGGAATAGGTTTATTTGATGTTTATTTGTTTTATTTTAATTTGGTATATGATTTGTTTTGTTTAGGTAAGTAATTTGTTATTTTAGTAGGTGATTATTTAGATTTTATTTGATTTATTTTAATTTCCATGTGTTAAATATGTGTTTTATTATTTTTGGATGTGTCTTATGGGCTTGGGCGTGTGTGGGCTTGGCTTGGGCGTGTGGTTGGCTTGGCTTGGGCGTGTGGTTGGCTTTGGATGGTGGTATGTGGGCTTGCGGGGGTTTTAGGTCAAGGCCAAGTGGTTTGCGGGGGGTTTTGGGCTAGGTGAATTTTAAAACCGAGATCTACAAGCGAGCCCGACGCTAAACAAGCGAATAAAATCTAACGAAAATACCGATTCCCTTCCGACGTCCGTTTCCCGCGACTTCCTCGACTTAAAAGGTAGTATCTCCAAATGAGACCCATCATATGGACTTATATGCAAAAATGCAGTGCCTACAAGAACTTCCAAGGATTAGCAAGCTTGACTCCAAGAGCCAATCTTGATTCCAATGCTAGCGAGCTTCACCCTAAGATCCAATCTTGATTTCTCCTAGTTGAAATGTTGTAGAGACCTCACAAAGCTTCTCTAAACACTTCTCTAACTTAGGCTAATATCTCTAATACTTGCTTGTATTTAGCTTTCTCAAGCTTTTACTTTGCTTAATTAAAACCTTCATAAAGCTTGTTATTTATAACAAAACTTAGTCAATTTTTAATTAATAAAAGTTGTAATCAACTTTTAGGAGGGCTTAATCTAATTTGTCCAAATATGTATAATTAGGTGTGACTAATCTTAATTGTTTACCACTTTGATTTAATCCAATTAAATCAAGACAAGGATTAGGAAATGGATTAGTTCAATGTTTGCCACTTTGATTTAATCCAATTAAATCAAGCCAAAATCACCTATTATTACATACTTACAATTATCATAATATCCTCAAATGATAGAGATAATTATGATTTTACTATTAAGCCATTATGTAATTATTGAATTAATCCAATTAATCCAATTAGGTCAAAGTAAAAAATCAATGTTATCCAATAACAATTGATTATCTAAGTTAATAATTATAATATCGAATATTATTTTTTATCAAAATTAATCGGCTACCCAAGTGCTCAACGAGTACACTTCATATTGGGACTCTCTAAGTTCAGACACGTTCATCATATAAGCCTAGCTAATATGTACGCAATTCGGCCACCTCCGAACATCTAGAGGCCAGACCATGAAAGGTTTTTGACATACATTGCATCAAAGTGTGGAGGATCTCACACAAAATCAATGATATCTTATAGTCAAAGGATTACATATGCTACTCGACTCGAGGAGATTCCTATTGACGGTGGTGTGTACTTTCAACTATTAGGAATCGCCTGTGAGTCATTCAGTATTTGGTTCATCCAATACCCACACGTCTATACGAGTTTCCAAAACTCATGGTACATCAGGTTAAACCATTGGAATTCCAATTCCAATATATGACATGTGCTAGTCTTCTAAGTTATAGGAATTCGACCGTATTCCAAAACCAACGAATAAGAATATTTACTTTAAGAATAGTTTACAATAGTAATACTTATCCCAATATCGGACCACCTAGTGTCTAGTATTACTACAAGACTATTCTAAGGTCGATGTCATTCTTAACATATATATACATCAATCTAATATGCATAATGATAATACCATTAATAAGCTATGAAATGAAAATGTAGTTATTTTACGCACCATATATACAAGTCTTCACCCCTCATGTTTTCATCATTACTCCTAACAAACTTTGACACGTCAACACCATTCATTCAGCTGATGTTGTGCCCACTTTTTCCCATTTCCTCGCATATACCCTATGGGTTGGAGGCTTCTCATGCATTTGGGCTGGTTCTTCTAGACTGCTCCTCAATTCATCAATGGGCCTGCTCCTCAAATCATCAATGGGCCCACCCCGTGAATCTGTCTCTAACAATTTCATATTCTAAAAAATAGAGATAGAAATCAATCATAACATACTGGGATTTACAAATTTCGATCCCATATCTGAACTGTGATTTGCCAATTTTGATCCTGTCTCGATTATAGATTCAAGATAAAAAAAATTAACCAAATTTTGAATTGACTTGCTTGAGATTTTGATCGAGATTCGGACCTAAAAATTATCTCAAATCACAACCTGATTTTTTATTCAAGATAAAAAATTATTTCAAATCCTAATTCAATTTTTTTTAGAGATTAAAAATAATCTCGAATCTCATCACATTCGCAATATCGATGGAAATTCGGATTTCCTATCTAGACCCAGCCAAGGTTCCGGTTCCGAACCGGTTGGAACTGGATGGTTCTGGTTCCAATCGGTTCCGGTTCCGGTTCTGAAATCGGAACCGGAACCTGACCGGTCTGGTTCGGTTAGGGTTGTTACCCAAACCGAACCGGTTGGAACCATTCGGTTCCAGCAGTTCCAACCGAAACCGCAAGGTTCCGGTTGGAACCGGATGGAACCCTAGGGTTCCAACAAAATATGTAATTTAATTTTTAATTTAAATTACATATTTTTAGATAAGAATTTTATCTAAAAATTAAATGTAATTTTTAATTACATTAAATAAGAATTTTATCAAGCTCTTTAATTTTTAATTTAAATTAAATCAAGCTCTTTAATTTAATTTTTTTTTTTTTTTTTTTTAGATAAGAATTTTATTTGTAATTTAATGTAAATATGTAATGTAAGTTTATTATATAAATTCAAATTCATAATTTTAAATTATATTATTTTATTAATCTCAATTTTTTATTTTAAATAAAGCAAAAAAAAAAAAAAACAGAATGGAACTGGAACTGAACGGTTCGGTTCCGATTCCGGTTACGATTCCGGTTCCACATTTAGTGTGGAACCGGGAACCGTTCGGTTCGGTTTCGATTTAGAACCGAACTGAACCGCCGGCCGGATCTATCCCTATCCATGTTACAAATTAATTAGTTTTGAAATTTATATTATAGACCAAAAACATCGTACCAATGATACACGTGGCAAAAAAATTGGACACGTGGCCAAAAAGGAAACATATTGCTTTGCTTGTAAAATTCAAGAAATTAGCCTCGAGGTTGCTTATTCAAGAAGATTCCAGACAAACACTTACACTTGTAAGAAATTCACAATATACACTTCTTGTTCATAATTAGAGTTGTAGGTTTTAAGAAATAAATTAATACGAACAGAAGTCCTAACCACCTGCATCTTTTTCAACTCTTCAAACACTTTAAAATGGCCAGCTCACATGCACAAGTTCATACCTACCACGGCTTTAGTTTATTTTATTACATGGAAATGTTATGGTACAAACGTTTTTCTTAATGGTACCATTCAAGGGACATGTCCAAAAAATTATATCCCTTCCATGTAATCTTTGGAGCCTATAACCATATTATTTTCAATTGGAGGACATGTCCCTAAGGGGTACAATCCAAGGGACATGTCCCTCCTCCATCCATATAATATGAAGAATTTCCAACAATCCTCCACAATTCTTCAAATATTCATGCAAACACTTGAGAGAGTTTCCGTGACCTAAAGCTGTATCGAAATAGGTAGCTTTCGCTTTAAACCTTTCCTAGTGAATGACAATCGGATTACTTGGTAAATCAGTGACCCATAGTCTTGAACTATTCTACCGTTAGTATAAACCAAGACAATTACCAATACACATCTTTCATAAAAGAAAATGAGAAGAAAAAAGTGAATTTAATTATTTATACAATTAGTCAACCAAAATCAACAGATCTACCAACTATGCATATGAGCTGTTTGTATAAACTACAAACAGAACCATATATAGTAGCTTTCTTGTCCACATCACGTTATTAACTTTCTTTTTTTTCTTCATTTTCAAGACTAATAATTAAAAAAAAAAAACAAATATCAATCAATCATTGTCCTTCACCATCTGAGTTCTTCCTCTTTAAGTTACTTCTTTATTTAATTAGGCCATCTAAGGTAATCTTATATCACAAACCACTGCAAGAAAAAGCGATCCAAAAATTTAGCGTCCACATAAAAAATTATCGTTAAATATATCATTCATTGTTGTAAAAAATAAACGACGCTAAAAATAACAACATCTTACGTCGAGCTTATTAGATACGATGTATGTTAGTTTAATATCGCCTATAAATTTGGCAACGCTATATGTAATACATTTTGCATTAATTTTTTTAAGCGACACTAAAATACATGTAATAATAATTATTATTATTAATAATTAGTGTCCTCTATTTTTAGCGAAGCTAAAATTCCTTTAATAATAATAAGAATTATTAATTATTATTAATTAGCGTTATCTATTTTTGGCGATGCTAAATTTATTACATTTAACATCACCAAAAACATAGATGACGCTAAAAAATCTGCAATAATAATAATAATTAATAACTATTATTAATTATAAATAATTGATAGTATTTATGTACATTGCGCGCGCGCGCACACATATGTATATATATATATATATATATATATATATATATATATTTAGCGTCACATAAGGCTTGTTCGACGCTAAATGAATAAATGTAATAATTGATAACTAAATATATTTTAATAATATTTTATTTTTTTAATAATTTTTAATAGATTTAGTGGCGCTGATTTGGCGATGCTAAATGTTAATTTGACGACGTTAAATGTCAGTTTTTAGCATTCATCTTTTGCGTCGTTATATTTCGACACCAAAATTTTTAGCGTCGACTTTTTCCTCTTTTAGGGCGACGTTGAAAAGCCGTTTTCTTGTAGTGAATAGCCGTTTTCTTGTAGTGAATCTTTGTTCGAAAAAAAAGAAGAAGAAGTGATTAGGTGGTCATGATTTTTTAAATAGAGTGTGCATGGTACCTTATCATGATGGTGACCTTATCAGATAAAGTGTCCCCTTCCAAACTAACATCAAATCTCACTATCTTTTGCACTATCCCTTTCTTTAAGCAAAAGTGAAACCAAACAAACAAATTCTAGCCTCTTCAACAATTCCTCTTTTTTTTTGCCTTACTCTTCTTCCTCCAACATAAATCTATAATCTAAATCATTTCTCTCCTCCCTCAAACAAAAAATTTTAAGAAATTAACAATGAGGTCCAAAATTACTCAATCTCATCCATTGAACATCAAGCTCATTCTCCTTTGTGCTTTCTTCCTCTTGCTTCTCCTTTTCATCACCAAAACAACCTTCTCTTCATCTTCATCTTCTTCCAATCAAAACCCTTTAGCCAACTCAACGCAAACACTAGATAAGATTCAAATTCAAGAGCCAGAATCAAACCCAAATTGCCCATCTCTTCCTTTAACTCAAACTTGCACCAAAACCCCACCTTCATTAGCCAATGCCCTGGTCCATTATGCAACCACAAACATAACCCCACAACAAACCCTAAAAGAAATCTCAGTAACCCTAAGAGTCTTGGAAAAAAAATCACCATGCAACTTCCTAGTCTTTGGCCTAGGCCATGACAGCTTAATGTGGGCATCTCTTAACCATGGAGGCCGTACAGTATTTCTTGAAGAAGACAAATCATGGATCAACCAAATCAAAGAGAAAATCCCAACCCTAGAATCTTATCACGTCGAGTACGATACCAAAGTTCATGAAGCCGATGAGCTTATGAGGATCGGAGCAAGTGATGAATGTAAAGTTGTAAGTGATCCAAGATTCTCCAAGTGTCAGCTTGCCCTAAAGGGGTTTCCCTCTGAGGTGTATGATGTTGAATGGGACTTGATAATGGTTGATGCACCAACGGGGTACCATGAGGCGGCGCCGGGGCGGATGACGGCAATATACACGGCGGGGTTGATGGCTAGGAATAGGGAAAACGGTGATACTGATGTGTTTGTGCATGATGTTGATAGAGTTGTTGAAGATAAATTTTCTAAGGCTTTTCTTTGTGAAGGGTATTTGGAGGAACAAAAAGGGAGGATAAGGCATTTTATTGTTCCTAGTCATAGGACTAGATTGGGCAGGCCATTTTGCCCTTAGATTAATTTTCTTGCTATTCTTCTATACTTTATTCTGGTTTTATTGGTATTATTTTCAGTTTTGAATAATATATATTATTACCATCGCAGTCATTCCAGTTTGAATATAAAATTTTAGCTGTGGTCACTCAAGTTTGAATAAAAAATTTCTTGATATTACTGTTGAATTTGGGTCTCCTTTAATTGGTAAAGTATAAAATTGACATTTTTACTTGTAAAAAAAGATAGGGATTATTTATTTATTTGTTTTGTTTTTCTTTTCCAAATTGGTGTGCTAATATAGTGGCTCAATATAGATGGAACAAACTTGAGAAATAAATATAGGTGAAAATTAATTATTTTAAGTTCAATTAATCAAGGAATAAAAGGAGTAGGTACCACATATATAACTATTGTACGCAAACGAAATAGAATAATTTAGAGAATTTTGTTACAAATTCTTATCTAGTGCACCTGTTTGAATTAGCCCTTTTTTATTTAATAGTAACGAAATTATTAACTATTAATTCCAAAAAACAAACACATCTTATAATAATCCCCCCCAAAAAAAGAACAAGTAATTAAGATTTTCTTTGTTTCGCGGTAAATTTTTTTTCCGGAAAACGATTTTCCCATTTTATGGCATATATGATATATACGGAAAATTTAGACAATGCAACTATTTTTTGGTCAATAGAAATGTTTACCCTTTATTTATTATTTATTTCTTTTTCTTTTTTCTTCTTCTTTTTCTTCAAAAAATGACTTACGAAATATAAATCTATAAATCATTTATGGAAAATAATTTTTCCCCCTTACCAAAATTTCCATAACTCGTTTCTAAGTTCTAACCACTAGAAAATATTTTTCAAAATAAATATTAGACACGCCTAGGAAAGAAAAAAATTATGGACCTAAATTAAATCCATGTGTTTGCGCAATTTTCTGCCTGAAGAAAGAACAACGTGTAAGGTTCAAACCTCATGAGACAAAGTCACAGTAAGGGTGTTTGATTAAGTGAATAAGCCTCTAAGGGGTGCAAGCACACAAGTTACAATCCTAAGGATTATGAAACTAAGAACTAAAAAATAAAAATATGCTCGTTTGAGTCTTCATTTGATCGGGGGTTCTAATCTTCGCATGAGTGAGCCTTTTATAGTGAAACTTGTAAACCGTTCGGGCAGTTTCTGTTCGTAACTTCCCTGCAACTGCTGGGTCATGCCTTCAACCGTTGAGTTGTGCGTTTTAACTGCCTGATCGTGGAGGGAACTGTCTAACTGCTGTAATCGTGGGATCAACTACATTATGTGTTCGGTCATCCTGAGTCCCTTGTCGTTCTAATCACTGTTTCAGTCGTCCTGAGTTCTTTGTTGCTCTAATCGCTGTTTCAGTCGTCCTGAGTCCTTTGTCGTTCTAATTGCTGTGTCATCTGGTGATTGCTCCGATCACTCTCCCTTCGTCGCTCTGCTTGCATTCGTCCTTTACTCCTTCGCTCTAGGGCGATTTCGCTCTATGGTGACTTTTTTGTCAACAATTGTCCCCCAAATTCACCTTGATTGAATTGGAAATGAAATCGAGGTGAATTTCTTCATGTCATGGTGATAGACGTCGGCCCACAAGTCCTCGCGTTACGACACATGTCTAGGGCGACTTTATAATTTCTTCCTCATTTTCCGCTCTTTTTCTCGTTCGACTGCACTAATTGAAGATTGACATTTTTTCCTCTCGTTCGGATGCACTAATTGAGGATTGGCGCTTTTTCTTCTTGTTCGGGGGAGGCCACTGCACTAATTGAGGACTGGCCCGATGGGCATTCCTTCTCGCCCTCGGCTAGCTAGCTACCCGACCGATCTTTCAGTACAGGTAATCTGCGAAATTGGGGGGTGCAGTACCTTCCCACAGAGAAACTCGGTCAGCCGCTGCCAATGGTCATAACTCATCCACAACATTACATTCCATTTTACAACTCAACCTGTGTGGATGGCCGTTGGCTAACTTTCTTACATTCCATTTCACAACTCATTAAAGAAAAGCTTTTGTTTCCGACAGCCCATTTTCCATACAGATCTTTCTTTTCTCGGCTCTGCTCTGCTCATTCCATTCCTTCCATCCATTCTGCTATTGAACTATT
Source organism: Zanthoxylum bungeanum (assembly GCA_019454045.1). Taxonomy (NCBI): domain Eukaryota; kingdom Viridiplantae; phylum Streptophyta; class Magnoliopsida; order Sapindales; family Rutaceae; genus Zanthoxylum; species Zanthoxylum bungeanum. Next base: position 19,641 of record SKCR01008509.1, read on the forward strand.
CACCAACCTACGGTCCCTACCTCCCACTATCGTCTTACTATGGAAGTTGCTTTTCATCGATTTCTCACAGACGGCGCCGAATGTTGACGGCTGATTTTCATCTCAGGGGGCTATATGAGAATGCCATTCTTCGGGAAAATGTTTTGAGCAGGGTCGGCGTATGGCCGAGCAGTTGAAAGAGATTACAGTTGTTATTTTTCTATTGCTTACAAGATGCTATTCAGAGCATTCTCTTTAAACCTTTTATTTATATACTTCAAAAACATGATATTGTTCTCATTTGTAGTGCTTCCCATGTGCTACCTGACCAATTGACGGGTTCTCTGCCATAGGCCTGACTTTACCGAAAGTAGCCTGCAGCCTGATGGTTTTGTCACATCAACTCTGCTTTCTCTTCTGCCACACGCGATAATAATGGTGACAGCCTGGACGATGCTTCTGTGATCTTCGGCCGGCCAATAATTATGTAATAATGTAGGACGTTTCATCATCCAGGCGTTGTCAGCAATCTCGACCAATAATTATGTAATAATATAAGACGTTTCATCGTCCAGGCGTTGTACCTATGAGGACGTTTTCGTCATGTGTTCTCATATTTCTCAGCTTTGTCCTTATTGCAAAGACATTACGTTCTCGTGGTCCCATAATGAGGGCACATATTTTTTCAAGTATTTACCGTTTATCGCTCTAACATGTACTTTTTCATTCAAATTTTTTAAATGATAGGCTCCGTTTGGCAATACGTTTTTTTACCTCGAATGGGCCTTCCCAATTAGGCGACCATTTTCCATATGCTAGATCTTTAGTAACAAGTGGCAATATAGTTTTCACACTAATTCGCCTTTTCTTAACGATTTAGCCATGACTTTCTGATTATATCCCTTGGCCATTTTTTCTTTTGTGCTTCCAAATGATTCATGACATCGCATTTAATATCGTCCAATTCCAACAAATTTTGGATCATTGCTTCGCTGTAGTCTTCCTTTGTCAATTCTTTTTGCAACATCACCCTGGTGGATTCAATATTAATTTCAACTGGTAGAACGACCTCTTGACCATATACTAATTGAAATGGCGTGACCGAGGTATTCATTCGCGGTGACGTCCTATACGCCCATAAAGCCTGACTCAAACATTCGTCCCATTTCCTGGCATTGTCCGTTACCATTTTCCGGATAAACCCTTTAAGGATTTTATTGGACGATTCTGCCTGGCCATTTGACTGGGGGTAATATGGAGTAGTATTTACTAGCCGTATCCCGTATTCAGCCAGAAAGCTTTTTACCTTCTTGCCATTTAACGAAGTGGCATGATCCACCATTATTGTTTATGGTATACTGAATCAGTGAATGATGTGCTCATTTATGAACTTGATAATTTGCTCTTGAGAGATCTCTACTACCGGAATTGCTTCTACCCATTTGGTAAAGAAATATGTGGCAATGATAATGAAGGTGTGTCTCTTGCTAGATGCATGATAGATTTTTCCTATCAAATCTATCGCCCATCCTATGAATGACCATGGTTTAATGACGGGACCATTTCGGTCGCTGATGCCCTCTGAATGGGCCCATGCTTTTGACAAGCGACGCACCCATTGGCATACGATATGCACAACTCTCCTATTTTCGGCCAATAATATCCGCTCCGTATGATCAGCCACCTCATCTTTATTCTGGCCTGGTGAGCTCCACAAACACCCTCATGTATTTCAGCCATAATAGTTTTGGATTCCGATGATCCCACGCATTTCAACAATATACCGTCTTGGCGTTTTTTATATAACACGTCTCCTGACACCACATAATTCAAGGCTTTGAGTTTCAGCCTTCGATCTTTCCCATTTTCGGGCTGCCTTAAAAATTCTTTGATCTCTCGTCTCCAATCGTCCTCGTCTTGAACCTCAACGTGTTGGACAATTATGACTCATATCATCACTATTTGTACGAAAGGGTCTGTCTTGTAAAACCTTGGTGATCACAAATGGACCTGACCACCGTGATTTTGGCTTCCATGGGAAGAATTTCACCATTGATTTGTTTAACAGTACCTATACCCTGGTTCCGGTTGTATGCGCTCTAACTTCTCATCATGTCTTTTCCTTGCATTTTCCTTGTACAATTTGGCATCCTCAAAAGGCTGTATGTGAAATTCCTCCAATTCGTTGAGCTGGTGGAACTTTTTCTCTTCTGTTGCTTGTAGTGCAAGAATATGCTTCTTCAGTACGCAGTGCGCTTTATCTTCTCCATAGATAATTGACATGTTTTAAGTTTGTCAGTAGAACTTTGTCTTTCATCAGAGTTCTGATCGGTACTATGTATCACATCAAGTCTGAAACATTCCTCTTTCTTTTCATCATCTGGGAAATTCATGGCCTTGAAAACATTGAATGTTACTTCTTGGTCTTGTATCCTCAGGGTTAGTTCTCCTTTTTGTACATCAATAATGGTTCGACATGTAGCCAAGAATGGTCTCCCGAGGATGATTGGAACATCTGTGTCTTCCTCCATATCAAGGACAATAAAATCTGCTGGGAAAATGAATTTGTCAACCTTGACCAGCATATCTTCAACTACACCTCTCGGAAATCCGAGCGTTCTATCAGCAAGTTATAGAGAGACTGAGGTGGGCATTGTTTCTCCAATCTGTAGTTTCCTGAAAATAGAAAAATGCATCAAGTTAACACTAGCACCTAAATCACATAGAGCCTTACCGAAGTCATGTTCTCCTATGGTGCAAGGAACATTGAAACTGCCAGGATCTTTCAACTTTGGAGGAAGTTTTCTCTGAATGATGGCGCTGCATTCTTCTGATAATGCTACTGTCTCATAATCTCCCAATCTCCGCTTTCGTGAAAGAATGTCTTTCATAAATTTGGCATAGCTGGGCATTTGTTCCAACACTTCTACAAATGGAATGTTGATATGCAGCTTTTTGAACACCTCCAAGAATCGAGCAAATTGCTTGTCCAGTTTGTTTTTCTGAAGATGCTGAGGAAAATGTGGAGGTGGAGTGATCTGTTCTTTTTCCTTTGCTTCTTTTTCCTCCATCTGTTGCTTTGTTTCTTTTGGAATATCTTCAATTGTTGTTGCCTTGATTCCAACATCTTTGTTGATTTCAGTACCGCTTTTTAATATGATGGCATGACATTGCTCCTTTCCCATGTTCCTTGGATTTGGCTCTATGTTGCTAGGAAGGTTACCTGACAGTCTGTAACTCTGAGCATTGGCCAGTTGTCCAATTTGATTCTCCAGTGCTTTAATAGAAGCAGATTGACTTTGAATTAATGCTGCTTGGGATTGAAACATAACATTATATCTTGCTGCTTGAGAGTCATGTTTTGCTTCTATCTTTTTCAAGTGGGTCAACACTTATGTTATTCCTGATTCATTTTCCTGCTCCTGGCCTTTGTTCTGTTATTGGAATCCGGGCGGGGATTGTTCATTTGCCCTGAATTGTGCTCTATGCGAAATTGGGATGATTTCTCCACCCTGGGTTGTAGGTGTTGGAATATGGATTGTTCCTCTGTCTATTGAAATTGTTGACATAATTCACCGTTTCTTTATGTTGTTGAAAGATTCTGACTCAGGTGCTCCTCCAAATGGTGAACTTGTGGATCCACCATTAACTTTCAAGTTAAGAGTTTCCAGATTTTTGCAAATCACATCCAGCTTGGAATTCAGTGCTGTGTTGGCTCCAACTTCATAAATTCTTGCAATTCTTTGAATCATGCTCATTTCTGTTGGCCACAAGGAGTGTTGTTGTCCATTTCTTCAATTAAGTCCCAAGCTTGATCTTCTCCTTTTGCCATCAAAGGTCCTCCAGCAGCAGTATCAATTGTGGTTCTCATTATTCCAGAAAGTCCATTGTAGAAGGTTTGGACTTGTAGCCATTTTGCGATCTCATGATGAGGACATTTCCGGAGTAAATCTTTGAATATTTCCCAAGCTTCGTAAAGGGATTCTGAATCTTGCTGCATGAAGGATGTGATGTCATTCCTCAACTTTGCAGTTCTGGCTGGTGGAAAGTACTTTGCAAGGAATTTGGTGGTTAGAGTATTCCAAGTTGTGATGGAACCTACTGGTAACGAATGTAGCCAAGCTTTAGCTCTGTCTTTCAGGGAATATGGAAAAACCCGCAGTCTCATTGCTTCTTCAGCTGCTCGGTTGTAATTGAAAGTACCGCAAACTTCTAGGAAGTTGCTGATGTGGGAATTAGGATCTTCAGTTGCATTTCCCCCAAACTGTACTGACTGCTGAATCATCTGGATGCATGTTTTGATGTCACCCGCATTTGCTGGTAAATGAGGAAGTACAATACAGGAAATGAAGCCGTCGACCATCGGAATGGTTCTGTCTCGAATGGGAATCGGTGGTGCAACGTTCAAAGGTTCATGTTCCATGTTGACTAAAGCTTCTTGGCCTTCTCGTTTTTCCTTCTCAACTGTCTGATGGTTCTTTCAATTTATGGGTCAAGCGGTCGGAGTTCAAAGCCTCTGGTTCGTCTCATGTAGTTTCTGAGAACCTGAAAAATAAGAAAACAAAAACAATAAGTAAAAATAAATTAGATACAAGTAACATATCTAACCCCTAAACTAATAGTGAAAGATAATTAAGTCCCCGACAACAGCGCCAAAAACTTGACCGGTGCGTAATCACACGCGTATAACGCAAGCGCACGTATCGTTTAAGTAGTATAAAAAGTATCGATCCCATGAGGACTTAAAACCTTTGCTATTAATTTTTTATGAGGTCAAATGTTTACAAGTATCTAATAGATTGATTGTTTGATTGGGTGGTGACTTTAAAACTTAAAACAAGTAAATAAAATTTCTTGAAAGTAGATTGAAGAAAATTCAAATTTATAAAACTATCCAGGGTTGTGAATCCTTCCAATATCTATTAAAGATGAAGTGGTTATCTTACAGTTGGGTAATATATTAATTTATTAACCTGGAACACTAAATTATGTAAAAGCCTCTTCCGATGGTCGATTACAAATACCCAGTATAACCCATTTGAACCATATGTCTGTTGGGGTTGGTGCTCACACCGCCAATTCCCGGTTGTATTTCTTTATAAATACTTCTGTAAAACATTATTATTATGAATAATATATGCAGTTTCTGTAATATAATGTATCTTTAAATATGGTAAATACGTAATGACCTTAGAATAACTAGTCATGGTACAGTTGCAAAAGTGTCGCAACTGACATTGAGTTGTATTATGACGTTGTCATTCTCAGACAGTTCCTGGTCAAGGTTTACACTACTTGGTCAGTAAAGTAAACCCGTTGAGACCGGTACATGTCGTATACTGGAATATACGATTCCAATGGTTTCTCAATGAACCATAAGTCTTGGAGACTAGTATAGACGTGTAGGTGTTTATAGCGGATAAACACTGAACGACTCACCGAAGATTCTTAATGGATGGTACACCAACGTCAATAAGAATCTTCTCGGGTTGAGTAGCACTTGTGATTCTTAGACTTGAGATGCCATTGTGAGCACATGAGACATCTTCTACACTTAGATGGCAGTCACGTCACCGATCTATTTAGATCAGACCTCCGCATGTTCGTTGGGTGTAGATAGATCCTCAGGGTGTCCTATGTGTGTCAAGATAGGATCCGTCAGTTCTGTGTATCAGAGCATAGGTAGTCCACATGATTAGCAATCAGATAAAACCATGGGCCCGTGGTACAGTTTAGAAACTAGTTCTAAACATTCTTTTTGAGATTGCTAATAGAATAGTCGACTGGATAATCCCCATAGAGATTTGACTACCGTATGGACAAGGCAGACATGAAGGAAATGAAGGCGGGGCAAGGCTCCAACTTCAAGTATGTTTGTCATAAAAATGTTCACTATTAGTTTCAAAATTAGATTTTTAATACTAAGTGTTGTACATAGATATGTACTGATGTGTGGAATCTGCTGATTAGTAGGAGACTGACTTCAGTTGAGATCAATCTGCGAGTCGGAAACGGGACAATAGTCGCTGTTTTAACCGTATAAACCTAAGTTTAGAAACTACCCTTTGGGTGTGTACTTAAATTAGGAAACTGTTAAAATATACCTAGTTTGACTAGAAACATTATCTCTATATCTAAGTTTAACCCGTTGTGGGTATACTTTATATTCTAGAACACTAAAGTGTTTTATTTTATAAAGATGATATTGAGATAAACACATTAGATGTGAATAACAGTATTTATATTTTGAATATAAATGAATCTCAAACGTATAACATGAAAAACAAATAGCTCAAACTGAATTAATCAGATGAGACTTATTTGTGGCATTGTTGTCTGGGACACATTAAACAAGACTCGTATATCCACACTTTCGAAGAGTGTGTACTATGACAGATTTGATTCTATTCAAATAATGTCTACGAATCTAGTTTATTAGGCAAGGTGTCTAAAATACCTTTTACTTGGTAAAAGTACAAGTACCACCGATCTGTTAGCCCTCGTTCATAGTGACATAAGTGGGCCCATGTCTAGCTAGGCTAGAGGTGGATATGAATACTTCGTAACCTTTACGGATGTGGCATCGCGTTATGGTTATCTGTTTCTTTTGAAATACGAATTGGAAACTTTTGATAAATTCAAAGAGTTTCGACACGAAGTATAAAAACAGATCGGCAAGAGTATTAAAACATCACGATTGGACCATGATGAAGATACTTAAGCAATAAGTTTCTCGACCATTTGAAAGAGTATAGTATTCTTTTATAGTGGACTCCTCCCGGAACACCTTAATTAACGGTGTGTCCAAACGGAGAAACCAAATTTTGTTGGACATGATAAGGTTAATCATGAGTCGCTCTGAGCTACCATTTTCCTTCTAGGGATACACATTATACAGTGCAAGACTTATTTTGAATAAGGTTCCATAAAAATCTGTTTGACAGACTTCATATTAGATATGAACAGGAAAGAAACCGGGTTCTCATTCCTGAAGATTTGGGAATACTGGTCATATGTTTGGATGATACCGAACTAAAACCCAAATCGGATAAGTGCCTAATTTGTAGGTTATCCTAGGGTAACCAAAGTATAATACTTATACAACTCACAAGAGAACAATTAATTGTTGCTCGCCATGCGGTTTTCCTGAGAGGAATACCTATATGCAGTGGTAAGTGGGAGGAAAGTAAAACTCGATGAAAATCGGAGTCGAAAGTAGATGTATTATAATTACCTGTAATGGAACACAAATAGTTCATCAAGGATGAAACTATACCATAATATTCGAATACAAAAGAACCGCGTAAGTCGGAGAGAGTCAGAAAACAACCTAGGAGGTATGGGTTTCTGATCTCACCTCGTAAAGATGTCAATCTTATTGAGGAAGACAAACCGACTACGTATGAGGAAGTGATACAAGGTATCGACTCCCTATTATGGCAAAGTGCCATGATGTCTGAAATGGATTCCATGTATACCAACCAAGTTTAGATACTGGTTGTTGTACCGGAAGGCATTGTGCCTATTGGTACTATATGTGTCTTCAAGGAAGACATACATGGATGGCAACATACAAACATACAAAGCTAGGCTTGTAGCGAAAAGGTATCGTTATCAACATTGTGTCGATTACGACGAAATCTTTTACTCGTTGCCATGATTAAATCTATTTGGATAATGCTTGCTAATGCTGCATGTTTCATTTATGAAATATGGCAGCTGGAACGTCAAAATCGCTTTCCTTAAAAGGAAACCTTTTGGAGGATGTTTACAACATCCTGACGGTTTTATCGTACCAAAACAAGCAAACAAGTTTTGCAAGTTAATTCAATCCATTTATGGATTGAAGCAAGCATTGCGTTCTTGGAACTATCGTTTTGATGTAATCATAATGGTATATGATTTAATTCAAAACGAAAATGATTCTTGTGTATATAAGGAGGTTAGTGGGAGCACACTGACAATGAATGTCCTAAATAATGATGATATATCATTTCTTAGAAATGATATTCCAATAATACAATCGGTGAAAGCTTGGCTTTCATAAAAATTCTCTGTAGAATACTTGGGAGAGACAACCTTTATTCTAGGAATAAGGATCTACTGGGATAGATCTAAAAGTTGTTGGCACTCTCCGAGAACTCATACATTGAAAGGATGTACGCGACCTTGTGTCTCATATGCTTTGAGCATATGGAGTCACAATCGGGCCAATCCAAGTGATAGTCACTAGATTGATATTAAGAACATCCTTCAGTATCTTAGAAAAACTGATGATGCTTTTTTAAGCTATGAAGAAAGAAAACTTGAAGTGACTGGGTTCACTGCTGCAAGTTTCCAAACCAACAAAAACGACTATAAGTCGTAATAAAGGTACTATATAGTTTGAACAAACAGAACAGTGAGCTGGAAATCTTCCAAGCAGATACTGTTGCCGCATAAACCACAAAAGCGGAATATTGCTGCAGCTGAGGCAGCAATAAAAGCGATTTGGATCTATAATAATCCTAATTAGATTATGTGTAGTTCTATTAGAGGTTGAGTTAGGCTACAACACATGCTAAAGAATTAATGGTCTCATCAACGATCCAAATATATATACTGCAATTATTTCATCTGATTCGTCGGATCATACATCGTGGCGATGTGATGATCGAATAAATCGCATCAGATGATAACATTGCAAATCCGCTGACGAAAGCTATTTCTCAGCAGAAGTTTGAGCGACCCGTACATAGTTCAGGTGTAGGACACTTGAGTGATTGGCTATAGGCCAAGTGGGAGATTGTTGGACAATTATGACCCATAGCATCACTATTTGTACAGAACATGTTGTTGTTGTACAAATTAACTATGTGACAAATGAAATTTCTCTTTTATCATTTGTAATTGGATTATCGGATACATAAATGATAAAAGTCCATATGATTAGTTCCAGATTAATAAGATATGAGACAGTATTAATCCACTAAGGTTTAATCATTAAAATATCCCTAGTCGTAGTATTATCGAGATTGGACATCGATAATGCGGAATAGACTAGTATTGCAATTGTGCGTGTTATGGGAGCATAACAACATAGTTATCATATATTTGGGTATTGGATACTCATGCAAGTGTAATAGGAGGTTGTGTTTACCGATGGTACGGAAATAGCTTCGCTCTGGATAGACCCCTCGGAATTCCATTGGCAGTATGACTATGTGTCTATGGAAGTCCGAATCAGGGTAGGTGTATTTGGTCTTAACCTGAGACTTGCAACGCTAATACTTGCGACAATCAATATACTTTGGTTTTGGCCGTCCAGGGCTTTAACAGGTTATGTGTACGCCTCTTCTGGGTATATTGAGAATCGTAGTGTATTGGGTGTGATGTCAAGATGGAAGTATCACTTCAGGCATATGGAGATGATGGTCACGTAGGATACAGAACTGGTACTCTTGTATGCTGCAGCTATCGGGATAATATGACTAGGTCATGTTTATCCGATTATAGAGACTAGTTATCAGAGATCCGATATGTGCTTCGTACGGGGCAGACACAATTCCAGCCCCAGGCCTAGCACGTGACATCCAATATTGGATCGCAATACGCAATACTGTATACTACCCCTGATACTATTATATATTCCTTTAAGAATATTTCTGGAGAATTGGGTAGGCACGGTGCTTTGCTAGAAGCCAACCATGTCTCGTAAATTGGTAAAAACGTAGTACTAGGTACGTACGTGTTCGGATAGTCCGACGACCGGATTTACTGCCAACATATCCAGGGATCTCATGGGTCGCTTCCCAAAGATTCACTGATGACGTATGACTCACACATAAATAATCTAGGATTAATTATAAGAGAGAGAAAATCAATCTGGGATTAATTACGAAAAAATTTTATCTGGGATAAAATACTTTTAAAAGAGAGAGAACGATTAATTTGGAATTAATCGATAAAATAATATATTCAATATATTAAACGAAATTAGATTTCGACGCGGAATTAAAATTAGATTTTAATTTGGACGAACGAGTTAATTTAGAATTATTTCGCTAGCGACGTGAATAGTAATTTTGCTAGGCATAATTATTTAATTAAATTGATTTAATTACGTCGCAACGGAAAATTCGTTAATTCAGAATTAGCAAACCCGAGCCCGGGATGTGTTGCGGGCCCACTCGGATTTTGAATTAAAGTGGGGCCCACATGTCACATCACCTAGTCAACTTTATCAACTTTTTGTTGATAGAAGTGGATGGGATTTGATGGTTGCTTGTTTTACACACAAGCATTATTAAAGTTTGATGTGATTATGACTTGTACCAATTTTGGAATTGGTAAATGGTATTTGGTTTTGAAAAATCAAAACACACAACACACTTCCTTTTCTCCTCTCTCCCTCACACGGCTTTGAGCCATTTTTTCTCTCATTTTTCCCTTTGGTCGAGAGTCATTAGAAAGAACAAGGAAATTTTGTAGGAAAATTTCCAAAGCTAGCACTTAAATGAGTCATTAAAAGGTGATAGGGAAACCCATCTATGAACATGGAATCTACATTCAAAACTTGGAGCTTGAAGATCAACACAAGGACCACCACCAAGGGCTTGGCCGAGAGTCTCAAGGAGAAATTGTTGTCTTCGGATCGCAAATCCGATCAAAGTGAGTATTTCCGCTACTTTACTTTGTTGTATTCGCACATTTCATTTGCTTAATTGATCTTGGTTTGACCTAGAAAACCCAACACAACGGTCATGACATCCGTCACCCTCTTTCTTCTCATCAGGGCTGGCTTGACCTCTTCGCTCCTATATACGCCGTCTATGCTTGTCTGTTTATATCCTGAAGCTGCTTGGGCCAAATTGTTGGCCACTTCGTTCTTCGTTCTTAGAACGTGCTCTAGCTCCGTATAGTCAAATTGATCTAGCAGCTCTTTGGCTATATCTGATAGTGCCATGACTGACGGGCTCTGACATTTAAAGGCTTATGTTACCTGTTGGATTACTAGTTGCGAGTCTCCTCTGATAGACACGTGTGTTACTCCCATATTGAGGAGTAATTCCAACCTAAATATCAAGGCCTCGTACTCGACTTGGTTGTTGGTGCAATATTCGTCCAACCTGATTATGAAAAGGAATGATTCTCCTAATGGACTGACTAAAACTATTCATAACCCTGCTCCTTTCATCGTGCTAGATCCGTCAAAATATATCGTCCATGGTTTCAAGCTGCATTCATCTAATTCCATTTCCATTTCTCTAATGGTATTTAAACATGGGTGGTCGGCTAAGAAATCTGTCAAGGCCTGATTTTTTACAGCCTTTTGAGGTTCATGCCGTATGTCAAATTCTGACAATGATAATGACCAGAAACCAACTCTTTGGTGCAAAATAGGACGAGAGAACATGTACTTTATTATATTAACTTTAGTAATTAAGTACACTGTAGTCGGCCTAAGATAGGCTCGTAATTTAGTACATGTAAAATATAAAGCCAAACACAACTTCTCCATTGGAGAATAATTACATTCATATTTCAGCAATTGTCTGCTGATGTAATAGATGGCTCTTTCGACGTCCATGTCATCGTCTTGTGCGATCGTCCCAGCTATGGACTGCTCCTCGGCTGATATATATAACTTCATTGGCCGTCCTGGCACAGGGGGTACCATCAGTGGCGGCTGTGATAAATATTTCTTCAGGCTCTCAAAAGCCTTTTGATGTTCTTCGGTCCAGACGAACTCGTCCTTATCCTTTAGTCTCAATAGAGACGAGAACACTTTAGTTTTTCCTGCACAATTAGAGATAAATCTTCTTAAGAAATTAATTTGCCCTAGAAAGCTTTGCAACTCTTTCTTATTTCGGGGTGGTTTGGCTTCAGTGATTGCCCGAGACTTATTGGTATCAATCTCAATTCCCCGTTGGTGTACTAGAAAACCCAAGAAATTTCATGCACCCACCCCAAAAGCACACTTGGCATGGTTTAACTTCAATTTAAATTTCCTCATTCGCTCAAAAGCCATTGCCAAGTGGCTAAAATGTTTTTCCATGGTCACAGTCTTAGCCACTATATCGTCTACATAGACTTCTACGAATTTACTGATCATGTCATGGAAAATTAGATTCATGGCGCGCTGGTAAGTAGCCCCAGAATTTTTTAGACCGAATGGCATCACCACCCACTCATAACATCCTAAAGACCCTGGGCACCTAAAAGTCTTTTATGTATATCTCTTTCGGCGATGTAGATCTGATTATAACCTGCATACCCATCCATAATAGACAGTACATCTGATACACTGCTGTGGAGTCTATTAGGGAATCTACCGTTGGCATAGGGTATTGATCTTTTGGTGTTGCCAAGTTTAAATTCCTAAAGTCTATGCATATTCTTAGCTTTCTATTATTTTTCATGACATGGATGATATTTGACAACCATTCTACGTATCTGGTCGTCCTGGTGAATTTCGCCTCCAAAAGGCGTTCAACCTCTTTCTTAATGTCAGACATGACATTGGGTGCAAACCTCCGGGGAGGTTGTTTATGTGGTCTATGGCTCGACATGATTGGAAACCTATGCTCTACTAACGTTCTATCTAAACCAGGCATTTCATTGTAGTCCCATGCAAAATAATCTTTATATCTTTGTAACAAATGGATCAGTTTTTCACATACCTGGGCCTCTAGTTCCTTGCTGATGTAAGTGATGCGTCTATCGTCCTCGCTCCCCAGATTGACCTCGTCCAACACATCTTGTCCTCTCGAGACGCTCGCCTTATGACGTCCGTTCAGAGCGTATTCTTCTTCTTCCAGTGGTTGTTCGCTCTTGTGACTTCCTTCCATCAAACAATCTACCCCGCATGCCTCTTTTATTCTGTCTTCTGTCTGGTGTGCTAATAATTTATCCCTTCAGGCTGAAATTACGGCCTGAGCTTCGACCTTATTTTCTCGTTCCGTTACATAGGCCATTAAGTTGGCCCAGGTGGCCGCGAGTGTGGCTTGTTCTTTACTCTGCTTGTTCTTCTTCATTCGAATTGATGTGCGTTGGCTCTCTAAAGACCACTGTAGTTAGCCTTATTTGTGCGAACAAATCGTTTAACAGATTTACGGGGTATGGCTCGTCGTTTTGAGCCACTATAGCCGAATTTTCCCCTTCAGTCAGAACTCTGGTCGGCCCGTAATTTCCTTCGTACATGAAGTATTCGGCCAATTTGTCTCTGCAGTGAAAGACTTGTTATCGGCATGTACTATTTCCACTTCGTCTCTTTGGTTCCAGAAAACTAGGCATTGATGAAGAGATGAAGGAATGCATCGGCTGCCGTGTATCCAATCCCGTCCTAAGAGCATGTTATATGTGGTTGGCCCATCTATAATGAAGAACACTACTATCTTCATAGTGCTCCATACTTGCAAGTCTAGTGGGACAACCCCTTTGGCCGTCGTCGCGCCTCCATTGAAACTTGTAAGAACCACTTCTGTAGGATGAGGTCGTCTTCTGACTTTGCTAAATGCCCTAGCATCCTAACAGGGATTGCATTGATGGCTGCTCCATTGTCAATCAACACTTTGACAATGGGTATCCCGTTAGCCTTTGCTTTTACATACAATGGCCGCAGATGTTTAGTCATTTGTGGTGGTGGTTTTGGGAATATCACTTTCCCTGATAGGCCTACCTCTATTGTTGGTTCGTTCCCAGCATTGGCTCGATGTAGTTTTCCCTCCATGTCCCATCTAGAAGATGGTAAAGTGACCGGCGCATTATGAGAGACATTATTGATGATCAGTTTTTGCTTTTTCGCCTTGGTAATGGTCCGCTTTACTTTAGGTGTTCCGTATAGGACGAGGTATGGGGATCGTCCCAAGTCTTCTCCTAATGTTCCGACTGTAGGGTTTCCGGCCTCATACAATTCTTTGAGAAACCGATTATGTGATATTCCTCTCCTTCGTGCTTCAATCCTGATGTCTATTTCTTCTTCTATGTCAATCATTTCCTCGTATGAAGCCCCTATATCTTTTATCGAGAGTGCTGTAAATTCTGTTTCATCACCATCATAGACATCTTCGTTATTTCCAGCCCTTCACAGTTTCTTGTTGTCCCCCTTAAATTTCTCGGACAACAAGAAATGATTCGCCACAACTGGTGGCATACTGCCGAACTGAATGACGATAGGGGGTCTTCGTCGTCTGTCTCGTCCCGTTTCCATCTGTCAAATTTGGTGCGCTCCTCGCAGTTCATTGTTGTCCATTTTTTGTCGTCACTCTCTTTACTACTTACACTTGGGTTATTTCTTGCATGAGCACTACAGCTTGTAGTGGCCTTTATTTCATCTTGTTAGCGCATCATACAACCATAATTTCTCTGGTGTCACCTCAGTTGCGTCTTTGTCATTTCGTCCACATGATGGTAGTTCTTTCCCAGATGCTGCCCCGAAGATGGCTTCCGGTATGAATGCCATACGTTGGGCCGATGAATTTTCGGCCTAAACATCTTTACATTTTGGACGAGGTTTGAATTCTCACCGTAGAACCTTGGCGCGAAGGTTCTCGGTTGCCATGCTACTGGCTCCTTTTTTACTGGCCTTTCACAAATATCTTCCACTCCTTCATCCATTCTACATTGTTCTTGCACCGTGCATACAGATTTCGCCGATCCTTCCCTTCTTGGGGTTTTTCGATCCTTTCCAGAGCGCTCGGATGATGACAATCTTGATATTCATCCAGGACCAACTTGAACTTTGGCAAGTTCATTTTGGTAAGGTCCGAATTGATCATGTTTAATTCTTCGGCTTTGGAAAAGGGTTGTCGTCCACCGTCATCTTTTTTTCGAACGTTATTCGTCCAAATTCTATGGCATCCTGCAAAACGTTCTGAAAAACGAGACAATCATTAGTTGAATGAGACCATGTATTATGCCACTTATAATATTTTTTTCCAACCGATTTGCTCAGCGCTTGGCAATGTATGGCGATCGCTCAAACTAATTTGCTTGTCTTTATATAATTGATCGAATATGACATCGACTTTCGTGATATCGAACGAGAAGTTCCTACTTTTTTGTCATTATTTTCTTTGGCTTGGGGTTCAGCTCACGCCTTGCAAACGTACGGCTTCCCTTTAACCAATTCAGCCAAACATAAGTCGGCCGATTCGATGTCCATTTCACTTATTTCATAATTGATGTTCCTGTAATAAGTTCATTTGCTGGAATTTCTCATTTGTTCCTCCTCTCTTAATAACTGTTCATAATGTACCACACTAGTGGTGAGTTGGGGGAGACCCCAAAATTCGCGATCTTGAAATTTCTTTTTCAGATCGAAATTGAGACAACTTTGGGCGATTCTCATAAATTCTTTCTCTGGAAAGACACGTAACATCGGCCTCGAGCCACTTTAAAACTTTGTAAGAATGTCTCAGCTCATTCTCCTGGTAACTGTCTCAGGTTCGCCAAGTCGGCCAAGGCCACTTCAGATTCGGCCTTGTAGAATTGCGCATGGAACAGCTGTTCCATTTGTTACCAATTCTCTACCTAGTTTGGTGGCAGGCTGACATACCATGAGAAAGCTACTCCTGACAGTGAGCCGTGGAATAACCTCAACTTATGGAAATCAGTGACTTCTCCATACTGAAGGGTAAATCGCCCTATGTGTTCCATGGTAGAAACTTGCACAGACCCTGTAAACAGAGAAAAATCTGATATTTTGTAATTTCTAGGCCACGGATACGCCACATCGATCTAATTCGGATGTGGTTTCCGATACCTTGGCCGAATTGGCCGTACTCCCAGACAGAATTGATTTTGAAGGATCTCGGTCATCTGTTCTCTCAACATATCATTACCATTAAATGACATTGCTATGAGTGGCGGTTACGGTCCTCTCACAAGTGGGACATAGTAGTGGTTTTGTCCTTGAGAAGCCTGGAGACCTTGGGGCAACACCACTTCATGTTGTACCATATTTGGCCCTTGGTGTAGGTTTGGCCCTAGATGTAGGCCATTGCCCCCATGACTTATTCCCTCCCTGGAGGTCGTAGGGGCAACGAATACTTGCAGAGGAATATTACTCGGGCCAGCCTCCTGACTACTTGGTGCAGGAGGAGGTGTAGTCCACGGTAGGGCTGTCCCCCCGTTTATACATTTGGCCATTAACTCATTTAATGAGCTTATGTGTTTGACCATATTTTCATAATGTGAGTTACTAGTCGAAGTAAACTTATCTATGATATGAGCATTTTGAAGCCTAACCTGCTCGACAACATCATGCGGGAATTCACCGAACAATGTGCGATCCGCGTTAAGGCTGAGCTCTTGTATAGGCTCATATCGACTAGCGTCTGCCAGACCCTCGAAATGGCCCACTAACGGCTGGAACGTGGGTTGGTTGGTTGATGAGTGGTATTTATATCACTATTTCCCACTCATTTATCCTAATATTTTGTATAGTTTCTTGAGTCTTGTGAATATTTTGATGTGTTTTGTGTTATTTTGTAGATAAATAAAGTTTCAGGACATTCTGGAGGTGATTTGGGGCAAAACAATGAAAATTGGCGAAAAGGGCATTTTGGTAATTTCCAACGTCGCGACCACAACACCCAGACATTCAGCGGCGCGACGCCCAGCATGCGCCGAATCTGCTAACATACACCAGGTCAACGGATCAGAATTTGAGAAGTTTGACTTTGCTAACGTGCGCCGTGCCACGTGTCACCATCACAACTAATCTGCTAGCATGCGTCGTGCCACGTGTCATCATCATACGCTGCCGACACTCTTCATAGCCACGTGTCGCCACATCATCATCCATGTCAGCGGTCAACGAGTCAACTTCGCCATGTGTCACGCCACGTCATCAGCCACGTCACAAGGTCAACCAAGTCAACTTGCCACGTCAGCATCAGCCAATCACAGCGTGACACGTGTCACCACGTGTCGCAATCCTATTGTGCCGACAATTGCAATGCCACGTCAGCGCCACGTCAGCATGACGTCATCAATGACGTCATCACAATAATTGAGTCTTAGCCGCCTTGCCACGTGTCGCGTTAACAGTCAGCCGCCTTGCCACGTGTCGCCTCCTCAGCGTGCCACGTCGAACTGTTCCAGCGTCGCGACGCTGAAACCAAATTTTGCCTATAAATTCAGCTTCAAATTTCAGAATTCGACACACCATTCTCTCTCTTCTAATCCGTGTAAAAAGAGAATTTCTCTCTCTAGAATCTTTTAGTTTTTAATTTTTTTACTTTTGTAATTAATTTTTAATTACATTTTGTAATAATAGTAATTTACTTTCTTTACTTTTTACAGTTTTTACTATTTACCATGAGGAGGTAATTTCCCCAGCTAGGGGGAAAGGTAATTCTTTTACTGTGTTACTATTTAGATTAATCTCCCTTTAAAATAATATATTTACTATTTAAAATACTGATTAATAAAGGATACCGCTATATTGGTCGGTTGGCAATTCAATTTAATTTGGTTTAAACCTGACTAATCAAGGAAACCGCTATATTGGTCGGTTGGTAAGTTTATTTTCTGTTGGTTTGAACCTGATTAATCAAGGATACCGCCAGATTGGTCGGTTGGTAAATTTATTTTGATACCGCCTTTATGGCTGGATTATGGACAAATATTACCACCTATATGGCTGGTTGGACTTAATTTGACTTAATCAGGATACCGCCAGATTGGTCGGTTGGTAAAATATTATCACAAGTTTATATATTATTTTATGGGAGATATCTAAATTAGTAGTAGTAAAAGTAATTCCTTTTGCCTTAGCATTTTATTTCATTTGTAATTTACTTTTCAGCATTTTACTCACCGTAATTACTTTTCAGCATTTTCATTTTATGTCTTTTAAGTTTTTATTAGCCCTAGTTATGTGTTGTAACTAAATTAGTTATCTGGGGTTGTGATTAATTTCAATATCACCGGTTTATAAGGGATTAGATTATAGTTTGGGTAATATAAAGATTTATTTATTGAGTCTTAATCTTAATACTTTTTAATTAACTGGCCATTAATTAATTTGACTAGGTAAACTTAAAATGAACTAGACATATGGATTTTAAGTTTAAGACCTCAGACTCAAAAGCCCACGATCTTCCTTGAGGATAGATAACCCTTTAATAGATTTCCTTACAGGATAGGAATATACCTGTCGGGCGGGGGTAGCCATAATTGGAACTTAATCTTAATGAATCTAGGTAATTTGGTTGACATAGACATATGATTCAATTGGATTATACTGGGTATTTGTAATTGACCATCGGAAGATGCTTTTACGTAATTTAGTGTTCCAGGTTAATAAATCAATATTTTACCCAACTATAAGTTTACCACTTCATCTTTAAAATGATATTAAAAGAAATCACAACCCTAGATAGTTTTTAATATTGAATTTTCTTAAAATCTACTTTTAAACAATTTTATTTACTTGTCTTTAAATTTAGAATCGTCGCCATTTCAAATCAATTAAACAACATGTTAGATACTAGTAATCATTTGACCTCATAAAATTAATAACTTAGGTATTAAGTCCCCGTGGGATCGATACTTTTTATACTACTTGAACGATACGTACGCTTGCGTTATACGTGTGTGTTTACGCCGGTCATTGGTTTGCTCCAGTCCCTTTTCCTCCATACTTGAGCCAGTTTGAGTGTTTCTTTTCGGAGACATTTTCACTTTTTACACCAATTCTCCCATTGTGGTCGCCAAAAACTATTTGCGCAATTTTCTGCCTGAAGAAAGAACAACGTGTAAGGTTCAAACCTCCTGAGACAAAGTCCCAGAAAAGGGGTGTTTGATTAAGTGAATAAGCCTCCAAGGGGCGCAAACACACAAGTTACAATCCTAAGGATTATGAAACTAAGAAATAAAAAATAAAAATATGCTCGTTTGAGCCTTCATTTGATCGGGGGCTCTAATCTTCGCATGAGTGAGCCTTTTATAGTGAAACTTGTAAATCGTTCGGGCAATTTCTGTTCGTAACTTTCCTGCAACTGTTGGGTCATGCCTTCAACCGTTGAGTTGTGCGTCTTAACTGCCTGATCGTGGATGGAACTGCCTAACTGCTGTAATCGTGGGATCAACTACATTATGTGTTCGGTCATCCTAAGTCCATTGTCGTTCTAATAGCTGTTTCGGTTGTCCTGAGTTCTTTGTAGCTCTAATCGCTGTTTCGGTCGTCCTGGGTCTTTTGTCGTTCTAATCGATGTGTCATCTGGTGATTGCTCCGATCGCTCTTCCCTTCGTCGCTCTGCTTGCCTTCGTCCTTTACTCCTTCGCTTTAGGGTGATTTCGCTCTAAGGTGACTTTCTTTTGTCAACACCATGATATATTTTGGTGGATCTAGATCTAAAAAATCCAGATCCAAGCTCGAGGTCCGGATCTAACTAGATTCTTTTTTAAAAAATTTCATTTATATTCTTATTTTTAAATTTTTAATTACATTATATTGTATTTATATTTAGATTTTATACTTTTTTTTTCTAATTTTTAATTCCATTCTTTATTTTTTTAAAATTCTATTCTATTACAATTGTATTTATTTTTAAATTTTTTTAATAAATTAATTAATAAAATTTCGGATCTATAACTTATAATTCAGAATCCACGTGGATCCATAATTTCGCTACTCGGATTCATAAATTCTTTTGCAGATCCGGGTGTTATGGGTCCATGTGGATTCATACCGAGCCCTGACTCTTTTGCCATTCCTAAACGTGTCAAATATATGAAAATATTTTTAAGAGATAGTAAAATATCGAAAAACACATTACTTTTCAAAAATGATTTTGATAGAAAATACTTTACTTATAAAAATAATTTATAACGAAACAAAAACACCCTAAGTTTTTTATTTTTTTTTATTTTACTCACCCTAACATACTCTATCCCCATGCTTGCATGAACACACATTAAAGAAATTTCTCCATTAAAGCTTGTGTGAGAAATTTGATCATTGACTTTTTGTTATCCTTGAGATTTTTTATAATAATAATGCTACGTTCAAAAAAATTCGCTATCATTTTTTAATAAAACTCATTTTTATAGAAAAAAAACATGATTAATATTATAATTTTTTATCGTTAACTAAACAATAAAATCAAAACATAATTTTATAATTTTATTACATATAAACCACAATACTAAATAACACCTAAGTCAATAACATAATAACTTTAAATACTAGATAATTTATTTGAAGGAAAGTTAGTAATGTGAAGACTGTTACATTACAAAATAAATAACAATGTACCAAAATTTAATTAGAGGCGGTGCATTAGAAATATGAGTGGTAAAACGAATTGACGAATCAAATTTGTATCGAATCTTGATGAATTCATATTCGATTCATTTATTAAATGAATATTAACATCATGATTCATATTTGATTCGTTTGTTAAACAAATCAAATACGAATATTCGTTTAGTCATAATATTATTTAATAACAAAAATTATCATAATTTATTTACATAAATTCTTCATAAATATATACATATAAAAAACGTAATTAATATATTTACTAAAAAAACTCACCAAATATAGACAATATTATTTTTTCTATGATAAATAATCATAATTTCTCGAATCTTAATTGAAAAATAACAATAACTAGTAAAAGAAAATAATAAAACGAATCCTAAACAAATAAATGAATTAATGAACTTAAATTCGTATTTTATTCGTCTAATAAACGAAACGAATTGAATTGACACATTTATTAAACGAATTTAATTTTTCAAACCAGTAATCGCTTTAAAGCAAATCGAATTGAACGAATAAACAAATTATAACTCAAATTGCCACCCCTAATTATAGGTTATTGAATAAGAAATATGATTAGGTAAGACCGTAAGTGTTTGGGTACCAATATATATATATATATATATATAAAAGAAAGTTATTCATATAAAATTAATTAATTTTTAAAAAAAAAAAAAAAAAATTCAAATAGGTAAATATGAAAATAAAATATAAGGTCGGGCATGCAAATATGTTTTAGACATACGACTAGTAACATCCCAACTAAAATATTAATGTAATATATATTGTTGACGGCTGATTTTGGTCTCAGGGGCAATAATTGTTTTTTACTCCCGAGACAATCATCCTCCAATTGTGAATTTGTTTTGTTTATGGGAAACCAAAAGCAAATTTGGCAAAATATAAGTAAATTCACAAGTCAACAAAGAGATTTAACGTGGTTCGGCGGATCAGATCCAACCTACATCCACGGGCACAGAACGGACGATGTTTTATTACCGAAATATATTTCTCTGATGTGTTTTGTGTTTACAAGTCTAATTCTCTCTTGTTCTCTTCTCAACTCTCTCTTACAATCACACTTTCCCCTCCTATTTATAATAGCAAAGAAACAGTTTTCCTTTTCCCATAAGAATTCTTAGTTGAAACTACCTTCACTTCTTTATCCTATTAGGACACTGACTTATCAACTTTTCCCCATGAAAGTAGGATAACTTATCTTCTTATCCGTAGGAATAGGATGTCTTATCTTCTGGAGCATATCGCGTCATATTCTCGGTCTTCATGAGGTCGGTTACAATGGTCTTTTGAACTGAGAATGCTGCTATTGATCTGATAATGCTCGACATTCCGGTCTGGAGTGGTCGGTTACCGATCATAAAGTGCCCGGCCCATTACTGTTGGCTTTTAGTGGTCGGGTCGATATTAATGATCTTGACGAAGAAGGGAATTACCTTTTTACCCCTGCCGTACTGCTTAAATATCATAGGGCCTGAAAATACCGCCAACATCTGTCCCCTAGTTCTTGGTTCCAACGAGTATGCAAGTTGGTACCGGGAACTATATAAAAAGAATAGTACTCCTGACGGAGTGACGGCTAGCCTTTGTGAGGAGACGTTTATTGGCCTATTACCACCATGTCCTCGGCACGATTGAGGTGCTTGGTTTGACTTCTCTTCCCGCCAGAAGCAAAATCCATTTATTGCCCTTCTGTAAATCGTCCCTCGAGACGCGCAACCGTCACATCCTCTTAAATGCCCATCAGATCACTTCTAGGGTTTAACGGGAGCCTGCCACTTGTCAACCATCCGTCGTCCTCCCGCCAAAAAGCATGCAATCCGACCGCCATCGCCAACTCAAAGGACGCCCAATCTCAGCCGTCCATCCAACTCTGAAAGATAATTTTTAAAAAAACGACATGTGGCGTACATCTGACGCCCTCGTTCCATCCAACGGCCACAAATGCACCGAACAGATTATAAGAAAACGGAGTAATACATTGTTGCCTTCTTTTACGAACGCTTCGAATTTTCCCAACCGCGAGAAATTCTCTCTCCCAACTGTGCTCAGTGAACTCAAAGAACGACTAGACCGCACCGTGTAATCTGCAGTCCTTCCAAAAGAACCGAGTAAGTCTTCTGAATGACCTCCCTGCTTTGCTTTTTATGAGTTGCGAATCCTGTTGTTTTTTTCTGTGTGTGGAGCATGTCCGGACTTTTGGGATTAGGGACACTTAGGTTTGTACTGGGTTCTGTGTTTGGCTTTATGTTGCTAGAGAGAGATTTATGGCTTGATTGATGTTGTTATGGCATTTAGAACCCACAGGTTTAGTTTTTTCCGAAATCTCAGGGTAACTGTGAAATACCTGGCCGTTTTAGAAATTAGTTATAGACTGACCTCCGCCCCCCTTTTTATTTCTCGGATGTCAGGGATGTCTGACAACAGGTCTTCCTCTGCAAACTCTGCTAGACCTTCGAGCCTCCCTGTTGAAGAGCTCTCCTCGGGCTTGGGGGCACCAAGCATAGAGGACCTCGACACTACCCCCACCCCTTCCGAGACTGAACAAGATACTTACCATCAGAGAATTCCTCGGAAGGATCCAGAGCCCGGTGATTTTGACTGCTCGGGTTTGGACATGGATCGGCCATCCAAAATAACTGAAGACGATTTAGCACTGCTCCGGCAGCGATATGATATTCCGATAGATATTGCTCTTGAAGTCTCTGGCCCATTGGATCGTGCTAGTCAACCCGATGAGGGTTCGATGGCTCTTCTTCCGGCTTTCTTTGAGTGTGGACTCCGGCTGCCAATTCAACGTTATTTCGCCTGGATGCTGGCCGAGATGGAGATCGCCCCTTGTCAATTAAGCCTGAATAGTTGGAGGATTTTGGCCGGGCTATATGTGATTTGGCGTCGGGTGGGACTCGACGAACCCTCTCTTGAAGAAGTGAAGAGGTTGTATCGATTGAAGGCCAACCCAAGAACGCAACATGGTTGGTACTACTTTTCTGCTTACGCTGATTCGTCAAACATCGTTGGCAATCTCCCCGACTCCAACAAAAACTTCAAAGATTTATGGTTCTGGGCCACACGAGATTGGGGACGGGTCTTGAGATCGTATGAAGAGGAGGTTTCAGTCCCGGATATTTTTAGAGCGGGAGGTTAGGAATCTAACCCTTAGTGTTTCTGTTCTTGACTTTATGATAGGATTCTAACTCTTTTGACTCTTCCGAGCTTGCTGGAGGGACGCTCCAAGGTCTCCCAACAGGTCCGGGTGCAGGTACGCTGGGCTCGGCGGTACGCCGACCATTGGAAGAAGTTAGATAATGATGGGGCCTTTGTCGAGTCGGGCCTCATTCGGACTGCTCCTCCGAAGGTCCCGGGACGGATAGGTAGATTCTTACTAACCCTCTGACCGATCCCATTGTTTGATTAGCATGATAACGATTCGAAATTATTCAGATTCTAGACTGACCACTTTTATGCCTTTGCCTTTGCAGTAATGTCGAGGAGGCCAAAATACCTTGATCAGCTGTCCGGTGCAACAAAGAAAACCGGACATATTGGAGCCGGACCTTCTCGAAAACGGCCAGCAACGGCCGATGCCAGAAAAGTGACTGAAGAGGCAGCCCCGTCAGCTACCCTAGGCTTATCTCCCCCTTCCAGGGCATCGCCAACAGTCTCCACCCGACCTTCCAGCCCGTCCAAACCTACTAGAAAAAGGAGGCGTCTGTTCGGGGCAGAGGAAGCCGAGCTGACTCGGGAGATGGAGGAGGAAAAGGTCATGAGTAAGAGGTACCCAGTTCGGAAGGAGAAGAAAGTGCCGGAGGGTCCTTCCAAAAAGCAGAAAGGCGCTGTGATTCTTGGCGTAGAAGATCTTGGTCAGGACATCAGGGAGGCCACTTCTCATCTGGTGTCGGCAATCAACGAACTGGTCGAAGCGGTTCCTCCGGTGAAGATTCCGAGATACGAAGATCTCTCTCCCGAGGATGTGGTTACGTTGTTGTGCTCCTAGATGGCCAAGGTAGCCACACTTTCTTTATTCTCATTACGAGTCCATGACTTAGTTTGATTTCTGATTTTCTGTTTCTTCTCGGCAGGCGACCTATCTGGCGGCCAAGAACAATGATCTCCTCCTGAGCCTTTTATCCGAGGGTGGCCAATCCCAGAGGCTCCAGAACCGACTTACTGAAACGGAGGCCGAGCTGGTCCGTAAAGAAGAGAACATAAAAAATATGGAGCTGGCTGCCGTTGAGGCCCATACAACAAATAAAACTCTCAGGGCCGCCGCCTCTCTAAGAGGAAAAACGCTGATGCTGCCAAAAAGGATTTGGAGGCTGCTCAGGCCGACAACATGATCCTACAGGTGGAAGTGCGTAGCGTTGAATCCAAACTGAGGGCCAAAGATGAAGAATTGGTATGGGCCCGTGACGAGCTTAAGGGGAAGGAGGCTGAGTTGGAGGCAGAGAGAGATGCAATCCGTCTTGAGGGGGTCGGGGATTGCGCTGAGATTATCCCGATGGTGTTGCCCGACCTGGATATGGGGCATATCCATGCGGCCATTCGCTTCTGCAAATGGGAAATTTCAAAGGAGGAGTTTCAAAGATGGCTACCCCTTTTTTCCGAAGAGGTGATGGATCCTGACCCCATTTCGATTGCCCCGGTACCCCCAGATCCTGAAGAGGATCGACCTGAGGCTTCTGCTCCTGAAGAGAACCGACCTGAGGCTACTGCTCTGGCCCCCGAAGCTGTAATTGTCGGGGCTTCTCAGGCCGTCAATATGGAAGCGAATGTCCCTCTTCTCGAGGCCGAGCCCAACCATTTGCCACCCGAGCCTATCGAGGAAGAAACAATTGCTCCTGCGCGGGCCGATCTTTAGAGGGTAACCCGAACGGGGCCCCGTGTAAACCTGAACATATTTTACTTTCTTTTGTAATAACTTTTTTCCACTATATTTGTTATATATTTTATTTACATGTATCTACTCTATTTCTTGTATTTCATACTTGCTCTGAATGCTTCCCTGCAAACAATCACTCGCGGCCCGGCCGACCCTAGCCGAGAATATAATCTTGTGGAGAGATGAAACCCGCCTCCGAGCTGAGAGAAACACTTGGCACTGGGGGGAAATGTTACGTCCCCAGTCCAACAAGACAGACTCAGTGAGACGTAACCCGACCCCGAGCTGAGAGAAACACTTGGCACTGGAGGAAATGTTATGTCCCCAGTCCAAAAGACAGACTCAGTGGGACGTAGCCCGACCCCGAGCTGAGAGAAACAATTGGTACTGGGGGAAATATTACGTCCCCAGTCCAAAAGACAAACTCGGTGGGACGTAACCCGACCCCGAGCTGAGAGAAACAAAAATGGCCTCGGCGGTGTGAATCCAGCCCCGCCGCCGATAACAAGTGGCCTCGGTGGAACGAATCCAGCCCCGAGTCGATTACTTAAGCATTGGCCTCGCCAAAACGAATCCAGCCCCGAGCCGAATAACCAAGTGGCCTCGACGGAACAAATCCAGCCCCGAGTCGATTACTCAAGCATTGGCCTCGGCGGAACGAATCCAGCCCCGGGCCGATTTATCCTTGGGACTTATTCGGAAGGGAAGTGAATCAACCTTTGAAGCCCTATCAAATTTGGCATGGGCGTCCCCTTGCCAGACCCGCGAAAGACAAAAACAAAACTTTGGAAAATAAAATAAAAAATGGGAGTGACTAGAAACGAAACATTGCAAGTGTAAACAACAGCACTGATACCTCAAAACAGCGTTCTGTCCGAGGTCTCCAAAACATAATTTTGAATCTTTCAATTCAGAGTCCCGGCGAACCATGATTCGGATCAAAGAGCGTTTAGGATGGTAAGGGCACATTCCTCTATACGTCAGGTCACTATGGAGCATGCGTTTGGTTCGAGGGCTCCTCCTTACAACGCTGGAGCAAGTATACACTACGAGGGTGTAATCCTTCCTCGTCCTATGCTTCTCACAGACCCGAATGACCAAATAGGTAGGGATTAAATAGTGTCCGAAACATTAAGGGCATGCTCCTCCTTATGCTCGGTAACACTGGAGCAAGAAAACGCCACGAGGGCATAATCCCTCCTCATGCTATGCTTCTCACGGATCCGAATGACCGAATAGGTAGGGATCAAAGAGTGTCCGAAATATTAAGGACATGCTCCTCATTATGTTCGGTAACACTGGAGCAAGCAAATACCACGAGGGCATAATCCATCCTCGTGCTATGCTTCTCACGGATCCGAATGACTGAATAGGTATGGATCAAAGAGTGTCTGAAACATTAAGGGCATGCTCCTCCTTATGTTCGGTAACACTGGAGCAAGCAAACGCCACGAGGGCATAATCCCTCCTCGTGCTATGCTTCTCATGGATCCGAATGACCAAATAAGTAGGGATCAAAGAGTGTCTGAAGCATTAATGGCACGCTCCTCCTTATGTTCAGTAACACTGGAGCAAGAAAACGCCATGAGGGCATAATCCCTCATCGTGCTATGCTTTTCCCAGATCCATTGGTCAGACAAAACGTACGGGAACACATTCCCTGCAGTCGTATTTCCCAAACTGGCCAGGCCGGCCATCTTACGGGGGCACTCTCTCCCCGCGATTACCATCTCGAAATATCCCTCATAAATGCAAGTCATATGGTAGTTCTGCTCTAGCTTAGGGGGTTTGACTCTACTACGAAAGGCTCTCGTGCTCCCTCATGCGTTTCATCCATTGATGCAGTCCTGATCCTCAAAAATGAAATGAGTTAGGTCAGAGCACTTCTGCCCGGGGTTTTTACGGTAGCACTTGTGATTGGTGTGTCACGGGTTTGGTGCGACTCATATCCCCCGACCTCGAGCACCATGCTATGGTACCGCTCAATGAAAGCCTTCAGGGGTTCGTCGTCCCCATATTTCATGAGCCTCAATTCCCCAATTGTCTTCTTTGGGACGCAGGCCCCTTTGAAGTGCCGAACAAATGACTTCCTGAGTTGCGCGAAGCTTCCGCTGCTCTCTGGGGCTAGACTTCTGAACCACAGAATGTCAGATCCCCCAAGGTTAGGGGGAATACTTTGCTAACGGAATCCCCTACTACTCCTTGCACCTCCATCAATAAGACAAAACTCTGAATATGGGATTTTGGATCAGTGTGGCCTTTGTAGGGCGTCATGGACGGCATGTTGAATCGTCTTGGGAACTTTACCGACCTTATTTCTTCAGTGAGGGGGGATGCAGCCTCCTCGTCCCGAGCGTCTCCCGTATTAGTTTTGGGGTTCACTACCCACTTGGCCATTTCTTTTCTTAACCAAGATTTTATATTGCCATCTGTGTTACCGTGCCGCCTCCTGCGGCCTTCTTTGCGTCTGTTATCCCAGGTGCGGCGTTCCTCATGACTTGAGATTTCTCTTCCAGTTTCACCATACTTCATGTCTCCCCTTCTGGTATCGCGGGGGCTATCATATGAAGAATCTGACGACTGTCTCCCCTATTCTTCTTCCTACGTATCCTCCGTTTGTAAATCTTTTTCTACCACTACGGACCTCATCCCGTAGGGACCCTTCCTCATAGGTTCATCGTCTTCGCTCTCATCTGCAACCCTTTTTCCTTCCGCTATTTCGCCTCTCCTCCGACTGGTTCCGGCTTCTAGTCTCTCATTATTCGTCTCTTCCATCCTCTCCAGTCTGTCCATCATGGATTTCATAAGGATTTGATTTTCCTCCCTATCGTTCCTCATATTTTCCTCCATCTTCTCCATCCAATCCGCTGTTGAACTCCCTGACGACCGGTGATTTCCACCTTCTGCCATTTTCTTACTACGCGAACTGCTTTTTGTTGGAGTCCCCACAGACGGCTCCAACTGTTGACGGCTGATTTTGGTCTCAGGTGCAATAAGGGTTTTTTACTCCTGAGACAATCCTCCTCCAACTGTGAATTTATTTTGTTTATGGGAAACCAAAAGCAAGTTTGGCAAAAGATAAGTAAATTCACAATCAACAAAGAGATTTAACGTGGTTCGGCGGATCAGATCCAACCTACATCTACGGGCACAGAACGGACGATGTTTTATTACCGAAATATGTTTCTCTGATCTGTTTTGTGTTTACAAGTCTAATTCTCTCTTGTTCTCTTCTCAACTCTCTCTTACAAGCACACTTTCCCCTCATATTTATAATAGCAAAGAAACAGTTTTCCTTTTCCCATAAGAATTCTTAGTTGAAACTACATTCACTTCCTTTATCCTATTAGGACACTGACTTACTTATCAATTTTCCCATGAAAATAGGATAACTTATCTTCTTATCCGTAGGAATAGGATGTCTTATCTTCTGGAGCATATCTCGCCATATTCTCGGTCTTCATGAGGTCGGTCACAATGGTCTTTTGAACTGAGAATCCTGCTATTGATCTGATAATGCCCGACTATCCGGTCTGGAGTGGTCGGTTATCGATCATAAAGTGGTCGTCCCCTTACTGTTGGCTTTTAGTGGTCGGGTCGGCATTAATGATCTTGACCAAGAAGGGAATAACCTTTTTACCCCTGCCGTACTGCTTAAATATCATAGGGCCTGAAAATACCGCTAACATATATATATATATATATATATATATATATATATATATATATATATATATTTCCATGAAAATGTTAAAATAAAATTCAAATTAAAAAATATGAAATAGATTATCTGAAATATTTGTTTGTACATGTTTAAAATAAAATTCAAATTAAAAAATATGAAATAGATTATCTGAAATATTTGTTTGTACATGTTTAAAATTTATGATTTATTTCAATGAGTAAGAATGGTGTGGGTTTGTCCCCGAGTAGCGTGACTTGATGGTGAAAGGCTCAGGACCTCACATTAAAGTTTTGAATTCGAATTCAGGGAGTACACTTTTTATAAGAGCTTGGGACAGTCGGGAGTTTTACCTACTCCGCTCAAGCCCGTAATGGGTGGTTGGCGGTAGGGTTTCCAACGATTCAAAAAAAAAAAAAGAAAAAATGGTGTGGGTTTGAATCTAGGGAGTGCGTTTTTTGTAAGAGCCCGAGACAGCCGAAGATTTTACCTGCTTCACTTAAGCCCGAAATAAGTGATTTGACGATGTGATTTCCAATTATTTAAAAAAAAAAAAAAAGAAGAATGGTGTGGGTTTGAATTTTAATTTCAAAGCAGTATTAGAGAGTAATTATGTTTGGTAGTGGCAATGAATAATTATCGGTGAGCTGTCTTGTTTAATATAAAATCCTAGGAAGGTGAGAAAGTTAAGTCATTACCCCCAAAAAAAGAAAAAAGAAAAAAATCATCATCATCATCATCATCATAAAGCTAAAAAATGTCAATGACAAGGATAAGGCAGGCTAAATTTTGCTTTCTTTTGCTCCATTCAAAAATTTCAATTGAGTATACTTTGTCATTAATTAAGCAAAATGGTTATGACTGTACCGAACGATCCATCAAGTTTAAAAATGCTTTTGAAGTATTGCAATCCTAAAATGATATTTAAGTTTCTTTAAACAATACGTAAATGGTATTGGAACCTGGAAGAAAATTAGGATTTTACACTTGTGATGTAAAGTAAAAGATTTAGGCTTTTTTTTTTTTTTTTCTGTTCGGCTGGATTGGGTTGGATCCATGGTTTGATAACACAACCCCAACCTGTCCATTGATTCGGTTGGTAATTTTCAATCCAATCAATCCAAATATTTTCTCTAATTTATCATTAATTTGACCCAATTAATTAAGTTGACCTAATTGACCGATTGGATGCCCCTATATAGGTTCGGTCGCGGTTCGGTTCCGAGTCGAAACGGAACTGTCTGAAACCATGTTCCAAGAATCAATGGTTCCGATTCTAGAAACCGGAACTGAAATCACAATTTTAAGGTTCGATTCCAGTTCCGGAACTACAAAAAATAAAATAAAATAATTTAATAATGAATTAGTGAAGTAATTAGTGAAGTACGAAATTGTACCATGAAGATCATGATTATGTTGATATTTATATAGTAATATTTATTAATTTAATTTTATTAATTTTGTAATTTTTAATTTTTTTATTAATGTGGTTTGGAACCGGAACCGCCGGTTCCTATTCTAGAACCAAACTATAATTTTACGGTTCGTTTTTGGAACCGAAACGCCGGTTCCGAAACCACCGCTAGGCCTACCCCTATAAGAGGGCAATCATGTTTGTTAGTGGTAATGAATAATTATCGGTAAGAGTTGTCTTGTTTAATGTAAAATCCTAAGAAGTGAGATAGTCATTATTATTTTTTTGAAAAGCAATGAGATAATTAATTAATTATTAAAAAAAAGGAGGAAAAAAAAAAAAAGAAGAAGAAGAAAGCATCATCACTATAATAAAAAAGAAAAAAAAATTATAAAGGCAAAAAATATAATGACAAGGATAGACGGAGTAAATTTCGCTTCTTTCATTTGCTTCACTCTAATATTTCAATTGAGGCCATTGCTAACGAAGACCCTGTATTTCAGACAGGGGCGTGGTAGCCAAAGAGATTTTTTTTTTTTTTTTTTTTAATTTTTAATTTTTAATTTTTAATTATATATATATATAATATATATATATATATATATATATATTTATAAAGAGAAATATCATAAAGAAGTAAAAATACACTTAATATTTGAAGGAAAGTTGTCTTTCCAAATAACAGGATAACAAACGCTAGTTGCCAATTTCGCAAGAGCGTGAGCAATAATATTGCAAAAACGAGAAGTATAGCAAACAAAATGTCTATCTGTTAAAAAATATTATTATTAAAATCTATATTATGGAATCAAGATCCAAAATAGAATTTCTAGTACCTTAAGGATTCATGATTTTATTATATTCCCCTATTAGATGCAGATTTCCTATATTCATTATTATTATTATTATTATTCATTACTATAAGATTCATTTTCTATTTTAGTTTTCTCTGTATCCTATATAAAGGCTCATTCCATTGTAAATTCATATAGAATGAATTCAAGACTTTCTTTCATTATCTAACATGGTATCAGATAACAAGTTCTCACTTTTTTAGTTTCACTCTCTCTGTTTTCATCGGCGCGTGGGGATTACGGCCACCATCGACACGTGAACCTCACGCGCTACCCATTCACAAGTGTGTTATGGGCCTGCTCCTTTCAGGTTTCGCCTCTTTTTAAGATTTTACTTCCGCTCTCTGTCGGGCTTCGGCTCTCTGTCGAGATTTCACTCTCTCTTTGGCTTTGGTTCTCTCGGGCTTCGGCTCTCTTTCGGGATTTCGCTCCCTCTCTGGCTTCGGCACTCTTGGGCTTCGGCTCTCTTTCGGGATTTCGCTCCCTCTCTGGCTTCGGCACTCTTGGGCTTCGACTATCTTCGGGATTTCGCTCCCTTTCTGGCTTCGGCATCCTCTTGGGCTTCGGCTCCCCCTTCGGGCTTTGTAGGTTAAAGCTCTCCGGCTTCGGCATCCTCTTGGGCTTCGGCTCCCCCTTCGGGCTTCGTAGGTTAAAGCTCATCAGTTATCTCAAGGTTTCCAGCCTCCAAGTTTCAAAAGTTCCAATTTCAGGACTCCGCTCTCCGATTTCAAGATACAACCTCAAGCTTGTTCCTTCGTCACCAACTTGAGTTTGAGGGGGGGTGTTAAGGAATATAAAGGAATATTATTATGAAAATCTATATTATGGAATCAAGATCCAAAATAGAATTCCTAGTACCTTAAGGATTCATGATTTTATTATATTTCCCTATTAGATGCAGATTTCCTATATTCATTATTATTATTCATTACTATAGGATTCCTTTTCTATTTTGGTTTTCTATGTATCCTTTATAAAGGCCCCTTCCATTGTAAATTCATATAAAGTGAATTCAAGACTTTCTTTCATTATCTAACAATATCTAACCTAACTAGCTTTCCCAAAATATCTTCAATAATCCACAACGTTTCTGTCAAAGTGCCATTCCTGTTATAAATCAACTCCACAACCTGAATACAATTAGTTTCCACCACCAAGTGACGCAAACTCAGGTCTTCCACAGCTTGGAGGCCAAACTTGACGGCTTCAGCTTTCGCAACTTGTACATCCCTGTTTAAGGCAATATTTTTAACTACTGCCCCCACCACATCCCCCTCTGAATCTCTAAACACAACCCCCAGACCAGCCTTGCAGGTGGAAAAATCTAATGCCGCATCTGTATTCATCTTAGTCCATCCCTTCGGAGGAGGCTTCTAGATTTGATCTTCATCCAGTAGCCACTTGTTTGACATTTTCAGCTCTGATATTGACAAAAATTTGCACGATTCAACCATTGCTTCAGTTTTGCAAAGGATCTAATGAGGTCTTCATCAATTATTTCAAAAATATAATGATTTTGAGTCTGCCAAACCACCCAACAAATGGCTTTAAACAGCTCCAGCTTCGCTTCTCCTCCTGATTTTACCAGTTCAGCCATCATATCCAGCAAGTCTGCTGTGACAACAATACTGATTACCGAAGAGAAAGGGAATAACCTCCAAAATTTTTGAGCTCCCTTACACACAAAAACGCATGACAATTGGTTTTTGTTACTGGTTTTCCTTGGAAATATTAATAAATATTAAGATTGCATGTTTTTGTTAAAAAATCACCGGTTGATGGTAAAAGTTACATGGTTAAAAGTTTCATATTAGTAAAGATTTATTTGATTTTGAGGTTTGAGAAGGTATGGTAAAATAAAGAATTATGTTTATGAAGAAGTATAAAAAAATGTATGGTTATTGAAAACACCATTTTACCATACTATTAATAATACTCCATTATCATGCTCATAACCATAACAAGGTAATTAAATTATTTTATTTTACCTCTCATTACTATTGTGATTCTCCGATCACTGAAGAGTGTTGTTAGTTCCATTTTTATTGGCAATGTTCGTAACAAAATAAGTTCGATTGAGTTGTAATAAGTCTTGAAGAACTTGGAGCAATTGGACTGATATTTGGCAAAGCTAGAGTAAATTCGTTAGTGCTGCGTTCGTTGAAGCGTTCGAACGTGTGGCGTTAGTGGCACGTTCGCTGTTGGGTTCGAATGAAATATTCCAGAGAGCAAACGTTTATGGTGCGTTCGAGTAAGTGTTCAAACGAAACATTCCAGAGAGCAAACGTTCGTGGTGTGTTCGATTAAGCGTTCGAACGAACCTTTCCAGAGAGCACACGTTTGTGGCGTGTTCGAGTGACGTTCGAACGCCCGTGCGAAACTGAGTTATTTTGGACACGTTTTTAACCTAATTTAGTTTTGGGAAGCCTCTCTTTTTACCCTACCTATATAAAGAACATATAGCCACCTTCCCCCACTGTTTAAAACATATTCTCTCAAAGCTGCAAACCTTCGTAGCTTTTAAACCTTATTGTTCATCACTTTGAAGACTCTTTTATATCTCTCGTCTTCGTTTCTTTGGTGATATAGATCTTTGTTTTACCATCAACGCAACCAAACTCAACTTCCTAACCCTTCAGAGTTCTCAAGGAGGGAGATTGGTAGTCGGAGTTCCGACGTGCCTGCATAGTTGATCCGCTCAGAGACTTCAAAGGTTTTGAAGAAACCGTGGGGTACGGGCTCGAGGAGTTCTTCGAGTTCTTGCAGTCTATAGGTACTAGAGTCGGTGGAGTTGCCACCATAGGTCTTTTACCATCGTTGTAAGGTTTTCTCTTGATAGTGAATTTGGGCTGGTAGCCAAGATACCTGAAGTGGTTTTTTACTCGCACGAGTTTTCCACTTCGTCACCAAAATAACTGTGTTGATTTTGTGTGATTGATTTATTTACTGCATTATTTTTATTTGTGTTGAATTATAATTATTAGACTTAAGAGTGTTTGTGAATTTAATTAATCCATAGAAATAATATTTAGGTCTTGTCTTAAAATATTGTAAATTCCGCATAGGGTCAGAACCTTGGATAAACACGAACTTTCAATTGGTATGAGAGCCTGAATCGATCATTGACCCATTTAACTATAGAAAGAAGTCAACCCCTTAACTGTCCCTCATTCTTTGATGTGACAAAGTATTTACATTGGAAGGTTTGCATGAGAGCGTTCCTTAAATACTTAGATGAGAGGGTATGGATGACAGTTGAGTACGGGTGGAAACCTCCCGTGGTTATAGTTGACGAGGTCTCTTCCCCTAAAAACAAACTGAATTGGACCAATGATGAATTTGACGCAAGCAAGAGGAACAACAAAGCAATTAATGCCATACATGGTGCTGTGTGCTCAGCTGAATTTAGGAGTATCTCTATGTGTGAGATAGCCAATGATGCTTGGGACATCCTACAGACTGTGAATGATGGCACACTGTCTGTTAAAAATAATAGACTTTAG
This sequence comes from Zanthoxylum bungeanum, assembly GCA_019454045.1. Taxonomy (NCBI): domain Eukaryota; kingdom Viridiplantae; phylum Streptophyta; class Magnoliopsida; order Sapindales; family Rutaceae; genus Zanthoxylum; species Zanthoxylum bungeanum. The sequence goes on from SKCR01008509.1 coordinate 54,230, forward strand.
GATCTTGCTACTAGGTTTGAGGTCGCCAGAATGAAGGATGATAAAACCTTTGTTGAATTCTACGTTGAGATTAATGATATCGTTAACTCAAGCTTTAACCTAGGTGAGACTATCTCTATCAGTATGATAGTTAGGAAAATTCTTAGATCCCTGCCTGATAAGTTTCTACTCAAGATCACCGCCATCGAGGAGAGTAATGACCTTGATCAGCTTAAATTAGATGACCTCATAGGAAAACTGTAGGTTTATGAAAAGAAACTTCCTGGTTATAAAAGTCAAAAACTATAGCGATGAAAATCACGAAGGAAATTGTTTATGATCCGTCAAGTGATGATGATGATACTCTCACATATCAAGATCTAGCCATGTTTGCAAAGAAGTTTAAAAAAATTTCTTAAGTTGAAGACGAGTGGCTGTAGCAGTGATAGGGATAGATAAGATAAGTCTAGAGACAGTAGGCACAATGGGAGAGAGTCTAAAGAGTATAGGAGTAGTAAACCCCGTTGTATTCAATGCCATGAGTGTGAAGGGTATGTGCACATTAGATCTGAGTGTCCTACATACCTAAAGGCTAAAGGAAAGAAAGCCATGGCAGTCTCTCTTAGTGATTCAGAGGATGACTATACTTCTGATGAGTCTCTTAAAGACAAAAGCAATTTTATGGCCTTTGCTGCTAGCGTGTCTGGTGAGAGAGAGGATAATGTTAGTGATGCTGATTCAGAATTCTTTCACGATGAGTTTGTAGATGAGGATAGTCTTCAGGTAGCTTATGCGGAACTGTTTAATGAGAGTCTAGCTATCAAGAAGGAGATTATAGAGGTCAATAAGAGGCTGGAGGAAATAGAGCTAGAAAAGAATAAAGCTTGAGCTAAGTTTGAACACAACATTGTGATGATTGATGACCTCGATGAGAGGAATAGATGTCTAGTTGATATAATCGAAACCTTAGAAACTGAACTTGAAGATGCTAGTGTTAGGGTTGGTGCTCGGAGTGCCAATCCAGATCGTATTTATGTCCGATTCATGAATATGAACAATGCATTTTTCCATAATATTACTTATTTAATGATAACACCTCTTGTCTTTTATATACATATTCGATCTAATTAAGATTATATATCTAATTATGATTAGATTGAAACTAAATCTGATATAATGATACATGTAATTAGACAAAGACCCTAAGATTTATAATGTAATGCGCAGTTACAACGTAGTTTGTAATTGACATTGGGAAGCGTCACTATAAGTTGTATATCCTTAAATAAAGTTCCTGGTCAAGATTTACTAACACGGTTCGATTAATAAAATCCGCTGAGACCAGTACATGTTGTATATCGTGACTTGGTCCGATGGTTTATCCCAATGAACCATGAGTCTCAGGAGACTCGTATAGACATATAGGTGTTTATTTAATAAACACTAAACGACTCACTGGAGATATCCTAATAGATGGTACACCAACGTCAATAGGAATATTCTCGAGTTGAGCGAGCATAATGGTCCTTCGACTTGAGATATCACAGTGGATATATGAGTTATCCTCCACACTTTGATAGTAGTCACATCACCGATCTATTTAGATCAGACCTCTGCATGTTCGTTGGGTGTGGACTGATGCTCATGATATCCAGTTCTTATCAAGATAGAATCCGCCAGTCCTGTGTACAGGGCATATGTATCCTACACGTGTTTGCAATCTAGTAAATCCATGGCCGTGGTATAACTTCGGAAGCGAGTTTTGAGTGTTATTTAGAGATCGTAAATTTGAAAGTCGACTATATTATACCATAAGGATTTGACGTTCTTATCTATATCCCAGGTATAATATGGATGGTCTGTGACGGAGGGATTATACGTATACAATGACCTCGACTTGCATATTTAGTGAGAATATCCGTGGTCGTCATAATTTACGAGTGGGTGAATTATGGACACGAAATTGGATTTCGTGACAGATAAACCTAAACTTAGAGAGTCCCATAATATGAAGTGTACTCGTTGAGCACTTGGGAAACACATTATGAATAATACAGATTATTCATAATACTTCATCAGATTAAATGAGTTAATTCGAATAGTTTAAACGGTTAAACGAAAACACATGCTTTAGGGGATTTTGGTCAATTAATAATTAATGTGTATTTGTATTTGATACAAAATTTGATTTGATACATATTAAATAATTATCAAATGAGACTTTGACACATGCCATTAATATATATATATTTTTATTTAATGTTAATAAAAATACATATATAATAATAATTAAATTCATTAATTATTTAGATATTTAAATGTTAAATATTTGAATAATTAAATGATATTCTTTTTCATAATTATTATGAAAAATGTTTAATTATTATTGGTTATATGTGGCATATTTTAATTAAGCTTAATGTGTGCAAATTTGATTTGCTAACTTAAAGCTTGATTTGGTTTAATTGAATTAAATTGAGAAAATGACCATTTTGCCCCCCCTAAGTCGGTCAAGGCTTGTTTTTAAGTTAGAAAATTTTGTTTTCTCTTTCATTCAAGCTTAGCATGGCCGAAACCCTTCTTCCAAAATACTCTCAAATTTGCTTGATGATTCATGAAGGAAAAGTGAAGAAAATCAAGAAATAGCCTAAGGAATTAAAAGAATTAAAGGTAATTTTTTTTATCCCTAAGATTAGAAAGCATGTTTCTTATTCTTCAGCATTTAGAGAGACTATATGATTTTTTCTTTTCTTAGAATTTGGGTGTTTTTGATTTGGAAGAAGGATTAGCAGGCTTGGTACATGTGTGAAGTAGTATTGAATGATATTATTGTAATATTTGTTCAATTTTATCATTTGATGATATGTTGTCATTCTAGAGTGTTATGACCACTATTTTAATGCCTATAATTGTTCTTGAGTGCTTCATTGGTGGCGGCTTGGATTGGTGTTGTGATTAATGTTAAGAAAATTGGATTAAAGCATGTAATATTGATATTTTTGCCTTCTGGATCATATCTGAAAAAACTGTTGATGATAATTATTTCATATAAATGTATTGGATGTGTTTTGGGTATTGGAACAATTTTCGAAAACTGTTTTGGAGTAGAAATATGTGAAAACGGTGAAAAACGGCGTTATCTGGTGACTTTTGAGCCAACCGGGTGACGACTGCCCAAACAGTGAATTGGTCACTGTTCGGGCAGATCATGAACTATCCTAGTACTGTTGGGGCTGATGTGGGCAGCCCTCATGTGCATTGGGTGGTCGGTTCGGTAAAAAATATGTTTTATGCCATTTTGCAGAAAAACGTTTTCGTAAAAGTTTCGCGATGTTTCTTAACTATTTATATTGTTATTTGATATTGAATAAATATGTTTAGGTGAAATATGAATGAATTATTCATATTCGATATTGAATAGTTTATTTGGTAATTTAAAAATTTTGAAAATTACGATTTCACCTGAATCGCGAGCTTCCGCTGCACCCGCTCCAAAACCCCAACATCTAGAACCCAATTGTCTGTATTTTATAGTGGGAATAAAAAACTAGATCGCATGTTGGGGATTAGCTTTGAGCCTAATTGCGATAAGACGTCATCGTCTATAATTGTCTGTGTCCCTCCTAAACATGACTTAGGCAAGAAGCCTATTGAGTGCAGTCATGTGATTCCTCATGATGTTCATCGTCCTATGACACAACCTCAATCTAGAGGTGTTGTGGGTAAACCTCGCTCTTATCCGAGGTTTGTGCTTGTTTGCGATCATTGTGGCAAGGCAGGGCACATTAGGTCTAAGTGCTTTACGCTGCACAAACATAAGAAAAGGCCCAAGAGTGTGTCACCTAGATATGATTCCTCAAATCTAGTGTCTCAAGTTTCTGCACTAGCTAAACATAAGCAAATTATTAGTGAGAAACTTGCTGTGTTGACTGGGAATACTCAAGTGAAAGATATTCCTAGAAAGGTTTGGGTGATGAAGCAAGATGACTTCCCATCTTCTTCTGAATGTCTTGATAGGCATGATGAGAGTGCATTTCGATGTAACTCTTATTAGAAGTTGCATTTGTCTTCCCATTACATGTGCGCGCAAGTGTGTTTTATGTTTTTGCACGTTAATTTTCTTTTCACTGCATATAGGTGTGTGTGTTTTATTTTTGTTTTATGTCCCTTGGTATATAAGATGGAAACCCGGACATAAATTTCATAGCCGATTCCGATGGACGGTAGTATGATCTGCACTCGGGATACAACTCTACGTACCATTGGATATTGACAAGCCTTGTTGTGTTTTTTTTTTGTGTTAAAAATAAAAAATACAAAAATATATATAAAATGAAAAAGACCAAAAATATTTTTTCTCTGGCTTGTTAGAGTATAAAAAGCTTGTTGCATGTGATCCTAGTATGTATGATATATATTTTTGCATGTGTAATATTATTTTATTTTCTTGATGCTCTATATGCATAAGTGTGTGTGGTAAAAACCCTTAGTATATCTTGTATTTGCACTTCATATACACATTGTTATTATTGTCAAGTCTTGGTCGCATGTATGAGTTTTTGGATGACAATCTAATCTCTACCATACTTTGCTCACTAAATAGTATGACCTTTGACTAGATGACCTTGTGCTATCCCCTTGTAAAAAAATATATTTACATGAGTCTCAAGTGCATAAGAGCCTATGGGAAAAATTCAAGAGATAAGGGAAAAAACCTTCACTCGAAAGAGTTTTTTTTATGATCTCATCTTATTTATGAGGAGACTAATATAGCATGCAACCAAAGTTGCTTATTTTTAGGTGCTAGTGGTGCTGGGTTGGAATACATATTTTATGGATTTGGTTTGTTAAGAGATGATATTTCTTTGGCTATGTCCCGCTCATAAAATAAGGTCTTAAGCCTTTATTTGTTGTGTATTTTTATTTCATGCAAGTACTTGTTATGCTTTGGTGTTTATGTCATATGCATACGTGTAAGGTAGCAGGTCATACCATTTCAGATAGCGAGTCATACCATTTCAGATGAACGAGACCCTAACAAACACCTCGGTGGAAACATATGATGAGTCATAAAAACATAAAACATGCAACAAGCATCGGAGCGGAAACATATCATCAATCGATCATCTCAGCGGAAACATATAGATAGTTCAGAAATCATAAAAACAGTAAACAAGCGCTGAGATAGAAACATATAATCATCATGCATATTCTTCATCAATTTAAAACCTCAAAACATGAAAAGAATTTTAAAGCATAAGTCAAGAAAACATAAAACAATGCATCCACTCACTGTGTTATGGAAAATCGAGAGCGGTACACGGTGTGGAGGATCGTCGAGTATCCTGGCGTTGATCAAAAGCCAAAATAATTGTTAGTTTCTATAACTCGAAATATTTTCATATGATATAAAAGAATATGTAATGAATGGACTCTTAATATTTATAAATATATGAGATATTTATGGTGCCTATGAATTTTATGGCTTAGGTTTCGAGTTACGCAAGTGTGATAACGGAATTCCAAATTCTGCCCAATCGTTAAAATCCTATACTCAATAGTTAAATTCAAAAATTCACTACAACTAATTGGGATTGAATCTAAAGCTGAAATTTTAATAGAATGAAATTTCATATGTCTAGTTTACGTCACTTTTTACGGATCTCAATTTCGATATCGGAAACTTAAGTTCTAAGCCGAATTTCAGAGGTGATCAGAAAAAAAAACTGGGTGCGTTCGTAGCAGGTCACTCAACTTCAAAAATTCGGTTTGGCTTCATGCTAAGTCCAAAAATTCTGATTTTGGATATGTTATTCTCTTATATCTCTATTTTACTCAGAATTTTACGGTTCATCATTTGAGCATCAAACACTCAAGTTACAGGCAGTTTATTACAACTTGTCCAGAATAAGACATCACTAAAATTTACTGCCCAACATACCAATTTCACCACTCTCTTAACTTTGTTTAATTTTCACACAAGCAATTCTTATTAAACTCAAAATAAGTCATTAACAAATATAATTAATTTAAAAATATACTTTTCCAACACATTCATACATAATCGGCCAAAAACTTTAACCATTCCACCTTTGAGTTATCAACTCCAAACAATTTAAAATCATGCTATAACATCCTTTAATGCATGAACTTTAACAATTTATCATCAAATCAACAAAAACAACTCCCCCCAATATGTTAAGAAACTTGGCCACCATACCCATTTTCGACCTTGGTATTATTTAACCAAACTTAGGCATAAACTACTCCAAACAACATTCTACACATGTCTTAATGCCTAATTTGTACTCAATACTTTCAAACAACAAAGCCCCAATTCGTAGGGTCCTTAAGTGCGAAAATGGAAATGCAAAATGGATGTTTATTTGTCAAAATTAGAAGAAGGAAGAAGAAGAAGAGGCTTACTTAACTCAAAAGGGCTTTGAAAACTCATCATCATTCCATCAAAACTTGCTTGAAAGGAAGAAGTTTGGAGAAGTTTCCCTTGAGCTCACCCACGTTTTTGTCTTGAGAAGGAGAGAAGTGTATAGTTCTCTATACATAGACAAAGTGGCTGATTTTTGTTTGTAATTGAGTGGTTCAAAATTTGCCACATCACCCAATTTCTAGGGTATTCCCGAAATTATTATAGCAGTCGTAGAAATGTCAATTTTTGACCTACTTCTGATTTTCATTTGGAAAAATATTCAACGTGGAAGTTTTAGGTCTCGGTCTTAGCTTTCCGATGATATAATATTCAAAAATATAGGAGATCATATGAAAAAGTTACAGCCCAAATACTAAGGGTTATTCAGAGTGGTACCAGAAATGATTGTCATATCGGATCTGCAAGGGATTTACCAAATGTCCGAAACGTAATTCCTCAAACATGTACATGCTTGAACGTGATTTATATCATGTATCATGTCATGCCTAACTTAATAATCATTGGGATTTCCGGGGTATTACAGCTTAGGGTTCTCAATGTAAGTGAATTGATAATTCAAGTATTCTAAGCTCATATGACTCATACACATTCATAAAATATATTTGGGTCATGTGCATAAAGTTTAATCTTCAAAACTTGTATTTCTTTGCTATGACTGGTATAACGGCCCCTGAACCAGCATACATGTGTCCCTGCTCTGCTTTAGGCGATTTTACACGCTCTCTGGAATCGGACTACTCCATACCAGTCTACCTTACCAGTCAGTCTAGAGTTTGCATAGATACTAGAATCGGTACAGTACATACCGATCTCTATACTGGTCAGTAATTCGGTAGGTCACGCGCTTTATGCTCAACGGTCATATTTGATATAGCCTTTTGAATTTGCAGGACCAATATACCAGTCACTGTAAATCGGCATACCGGTCCCAAGACAAAGAGCTGGGGTAATTTTCACTTTCACTATAAATTGAATGCCCATTTCATTTTTGCCGAGTTTCACAACATTTATACATTTTATACAAAGCAAAAAATTAAGAGTTTGCTTTAACCTTCTTAATCATACACTTTCTTGATCATCAAAGCTCACACACTACATCTTCATACATATTTAGTGATTTGGAATTGCTTGGGTTAACAACTCACACTTTTAATATTCTTTATCTTTTATGAGTACTCAAGTTGAGTTGTAAATTTTTTTATATCTTAAACACTTGTGGTTTTGAAATCCCTTGTTGAGTGTGGATACTCAAAAAAGTGATTTTGCATAAAAGGTTCGGAGTGAACCTAGGAACAAAACTCTTGATTTGTGAGTGAGCCACATAAAACTTATGGTGTAAAGTGTGGAATCAATTTTTCATAGTGGAAAGCTTCACACATGACTTGTAGCAGTGAATGTGGTATTGTTGGCCGAACCACTATAAATTATGGTGTCAAATTTTTCTATCCCTCAACTCTTTTATTTATCACAAGTTTATTTTACATCTACATATTATTTAGTAACTTGCTTTTGGGAATTATATTTTTGAGTATATTGATTGAGAAAATTATACATTATGTTTAATTGGTAAAGCTACTAATTAAGTGGATTAAAATTGAAATTTTTTTTAATTCCGTATTATTTTATCACCTACCCAATTTATCCCACTTGGTTATAGTTGTTGTTATTTAAGTGTGCTTAGAGGCAATTTAATCAAATTCATGAACTTATTGGTAAAGGGAAGTATTAATATTCCAACAAAATGTAATTTGGGAAGAGGCTCTATAGACTTAAAATCAACATTTAATAGGACTTGTGACCATGTTTCATTTTGTCCTCAATTATCATCGACTACTATCAGTTGTTATAATTTTAACTTTCGCAACAAATACAAAGAAAAATCATTCCTTAATTGAATGGTGAGTACTTTTTTTTTTTTTTTTTTTTTTAAGGTTGAGATTTCAAATCGTTCCATATATATCGTGAAAATTAATTTTCTTCTAAATATTTAAAAATAAATTCAACCTTTTAGAGATATAGTCTTTAAAACATTTCACAAAATCCAAATATCTTTCAAAACAATACATTTCACATGATATTTATGTTGATAGTGCATAGAACAATTACGAATCAAAATGTTGCATGAGAGAGAGTGGGGTCATAGCTCAGGAAGCATCATGGGTATTTCAGAATGAAAACGATTAGGCACTAATCACAGCCAAATTGGGTATGTTGATTTATGTCAATGTAATGGAAAATGACTAGACATTTGGACCACTAACACTAAGGCCTTTCACTCTCAGCCCAGTGTCTCCATTTTTAGAAGATGAAGATTGCAAGCTATTCATTAACTCCACCATCCATTTCTAGCAAAGTTTTAAGCGCATCAAACTACTTGATATGTGAGATATAAAATTCACATCTTCAACTGGAAAAGCATTGTAAAGATAAATTTGAACTCTTGTATTCTGTTGCTCGATACCACTTCTAGAACTGACTTATGGCGTTATGCTTGGCATGTTTCAGTGTGGATATTTGTCAGGTTGGTTACTTCTCAAGCAGCAAGTAACTCAGGAGAATCCCAAATACCACCACCCGATGATCATGATTAAAGTGGAGACAATAGTTATTGAGACAGACCCGATGGTTAAAGCTTCTTTCATAAACTAAGGCATGAGGTTACTCGAGAGTCATGGACCCGTGTCCTAATTCTATTAGGAAAAGGAGTACTAAACTGACCAAAATAAGGCAAAAAAGGAGGAGACATGTCCTATAGAAAGAGAGGGAAAAGCTAATCAAAGATTTGCATCATTTACCCTACTAAATACTCAATTGAATTTTCAAGAGAATTCATTCTTACTTTTTCTATGAATTTTCGACGAGAGTCTTTATCCTTTTCCGATACATGATCATCCCTCTATTATAACAGCCCCATTTATTGCCTTAAATATCATAGGGTTTTCACCGGTGACAGTCCCTATTTGCAAATCATAAATGACATTTTAAGCAGATTATTGAAACAATAATTATTTAGTCGACAATATTTGCTAACATAATGGTGTAGGAACATATCAACTCAAACGTGACAACCAACTTCTTTTCAACGAGCTGACTATGAACATTTTCTAAATCATTACCACACAATTAGACAATGTTTGATATAGAATTTGTCAAGACTCATAGCCCAAAAATTAATTAAATTGTAAAAAATACCTTTATTTAATTTCATATAATTATTTCATTCATTTTATAACATAATATTAAAAAATTATTTATAAGCTCTATTATTGACAACCAAATAACTAAAATCTTGTTAAAAATTCTATTTGTAAAAACCTATTATGTTATGTTTGATTCTTCAATAAAACACAGACTCAATCTTTGGGTATGAAGAGTGAGTTGGCAATTTACCCTTGGCTATGGACATAATAGGAAATGACTATGGATGGGTATGAAGAGTGAGTTGGCAATTTACCCTTGGCTTTTTTTAAAAAGGATGCATGGAATACTTGGTGAATTCTCAATCTTTGTGGTAATTGTAACTTATACGCGACTGCCCCCACCCGATTCAGAATTTGGAAATGCCCGTAGAATCTAGGAGCCAATTTAGCATGGATGCGACGTTCAACTGTATGTTGACGATGTGGCCGCAATTTCAAAAATACCCAATCACCTACCTCAAACGAGACATATTTTCGGTGTGCATTAGCATACTTAAGCATTGTGTCATGTGCCCGTTGCAGATTCTATTTTAGTTTTCGCAAAGCATCATCTCTTTCGCTTAGCTCATGTGCCACAACATCAACCAGAATCTCTTATTTGCAAAGTGAACCAGATTAGGCGGCTTTCGTATCTAAACGTCTTGAAATGGAGACTGTCTAATGGCGGACTGGAAACTGGTGTTATACCAATACTCAGCCCAATGTATCCAGTCAGCCCAATGTCGCGGCTCTTCAGACGCAAAACAACGGAGATAAGTCTCGATACATCTATTAAGCACTTCAGTTTGTCCATCCGTTTGTGGATGATAGGTTGAATTCATTTTCAATGTAGTCCCCTGTAATCTGAACAGTTCGTGCCAAAATTGACTAAGAAATAACGGATCTCGATCAGTCACAATCGACTTCGGAATACCATGTAAACATACTACTTCTTTAGTGAATACTTCAGCCACCTTTTTAGCAGTAAAAGGGTGTTTCAGTAGTAGAAAGTGTGCATAATTCGATAACCGGTCAACAACTACAAACAGCACCTCAAATCCTCGTGATCGTGGTAGGCCAGTTATAAAATCCATGGCCAAATCCTCCCATATAACCTCTGGAATGGCAAACGGCTGTAGCAGCCCTGCCGCTGAACTCGTCTGATACTTCTGCCTCTGACGGACCGCACATTTGGCCATAAAATTGTAGACATTTTTTAATTCCCCTCCAATATAAATTCTCAGCAATTCTTCTATAGGTTCGGTAGGCTCCCGAATGCCCTCCAGTGGGAGTTTCATGAAACTCTTGTAAACATTTAGGAATCCAGACAGAATTGGCAGGGATCACTAGCCTGCTTTTATAAAATAATAATCCCCTCTTATTTTGATACCCTGGATGTGCCAACTGATCAAGCTCTAATTCACGCACAATTTGAGACAGCCCTAGGTCTTTAGCGATGGTTTCCAGCAACTCAGTCCTGCCTTCCCAAATAGGCATGGTAACTGCCGCCAATGAAACCTCTCCATACACCCTTGATGAGGAATCGGCCACGTAATTTTCTCTCTCTTGTTTATACACAACATCAAAATTGTAACCCAATAGTTTTACAATCCAGTTCTACTGATCATATGTAACAATTTTCTGGTGCAACAAATGGTTCAACTGTGAACTTTCTTCCAATTAGGTAAGGTCGCCAATGTTGAATTGCAAAAACTAATGCCATGAGTTCTTTCTCGTAAAATGACTTATCTAACGCTCTTTCCTGTAAAGCTTTATTGAAGTATGCCAATGGTTTTTTTGTTGCATCAGGACTGCCCCAATTCCTCATCCTGACACGTCGCACTCAATTTGAAATTCTTGAGTGAAATTCGGAGTGCCCAAAACTGGGGCTAATGTTAATAACCTTTTTAACTCATCAAAGTCGTCTGAGCTTCAGGTGTCCACTGGAACTTGTTGTCCAGTTTTAGCAATTCTGTCATGGGCTTGGCTATTTTTCTGTAGTCCTTGACAAACATCCTGTAGTACCCTGTCAATCCCAGAAATCCCCTTACTGCCTTGACATTGCGCGGTACAGGCCAGTTTAATACACTATGTATCTTTCCCGGATCAACAGCCACCTCTTGCCCACTAATCACATGACCCATATATTGTATTTTGGTCTTGCCGAATTCATATTTCCTGTAGTTGGCTATGAACAGATGAGTCGATAGTGTGCCCAACACCTTCCCCAGATGTTCCATATGTTGTCTCTAATCCTTATTGTATACTAAAATATCGTCAAAAAAAAAAACTAAGACAAACCTCCGAAGGTACTGCCGGAACAAATTGTTCATTGTAGCCTGAAATGTTGCCGGCGCGTTCATCAATCCAAACGACATGACCAAAAACTTGTAATGCTCTTCATATGTGTGAAATGCAGTTTTTTGGATGTCTTCTTCACGTACCTTATCTGATGGTAACTGGAACGCAAGTCGATCCTTGAAAAATATCTTGCCCCATGAAGCTCACCTAAGAGTTCCTCAATAACCGGAATGGTATATTTGTCAGGTATGGTGATTTCGTTGAGTACCCGGTAATCCACGCAAAATCTCCAACTCTAATCCTTCTTCTTAACCAAAATCATGGGGCTGGAATATGGAGAACTATTGGGCTGTATTATACGCGCCATTAACATCTCCCTCACCAGCTTCTCCATCTGATCTTCTGACTGTGGGGGTACCTATAAGGTCTGACCCTAACCGACCCTTCACCATTTTAATGACAATTGAATGTTCTGTTTCCCTTTTAGGGGTAATTCATCCCGCTCTATTAACACACTTTGATAGGTTTCTATTAAAGCTTCCAATTCCCCCGCTGGCACACTAGGCACCTCTGTCGATTCATGCTCGCCTTCCTGGTTGACCCATCCTCCTAGAACCACACCAAAAACTCCACCTCATTCAACTTCCTTAGGGATTTCAAGGACATAGATGTCCTGCTCAGTGACGAATCCCTCACTATCACCACTTCTTTACCTTCACTCGTGAACTTCATTGTCATTTTTCCCCAATCCAACCTCACTTCACCCATTTGCTCCAGCCACGACACCGAGAGGATAACGTCTACCTCCCCAAATCAAATAAAAATCCATCAACTTCCACTGTGACAGTTCTAAAATCTAACCCCACTCTTTTACACATTCCTTGTGAAATAGATCGATGACCATCTCCCAAACAGATCCCAAATGGAGGTGTCTCCAATACTGCTAAATCTGCCTCCTCCACTAATAGCTTTGACAGGAAACAGTGGCTAGCACCACTGTCAATCATGACCACCACCAATTTTTCATTGATTTTCCCTTTAAGCTTCAAGGTGTGAAGCTTAGATATTCCTCTAATTGCGTACATGGGTAGCTCAAATTCCGGGTTGGTTCTCTCGTGTGTCGCTGCTTGTTCTTCCTCGTTAGCAGCCAACTCGCCATTTCCTTACACATCTAGAAGGTCTTCATCCTCAGGTAAAATCGTCACCCTCAAGGATTTTACACCATATTTGTGCAATGGTGTGTATGGCTAGTCACACTTGAAGCATAGACCCTTTTCTCTCCTCTCCACATACACTTGATAAGATAAATTACGTCCCCCATGAAGTGTGTCAGTCCCGGTTCTCTTATTTCTATTACGAACAATATACGGTCGATTGTTGCCGATTGCCAAGCCCGTTGCGTTGTACGAAGAGGTCTTTGTGTGTTAGGGTAATTGAGGGTTGAAGTCTGGGTAGTAGTGTTTTGAATGGTGTTTTGGCTGTTCATTGTCCGACTTAGGGTATTATAACCCAGCCTTCCCAATTGGTTCTGCTGTTTGGCCCACCCACCTTAGCCCAATTTCCCACTTCGTCCCCGCACCACAAACTACCCTCCACCCTTCTAATTCTTTGCATCTCTCAGCGCCTTTACCTAAATTACCTTGCTAATTCCATATCTTTGGAGACACCTCGTGATTCAAACAACCTTACCTTGCGTTTAATCTCATCACTTAACCCATTTAAGAAGTAACCTAAATATTGTTCCTCCGGCAGTTCGGCTATCTGTGACACCAAACGCTCGAATTGTTCTAAATATTCTTCCACATTCCCCTCTTGCTTTAGGGAGGCTAAAAATTCATAAGGATTTTCACTACTTGAATCACAAAATCTTTGGAGAATTTCTTGGGTGAGTTGTTCCCATGATAAATATGTGTTTTTCTTTCTTAGCCATCTAAACCAATAAAGAGTCGTACCCTCCATACTCACCATAGATAACATTTTTTTCATTTCTATCTTAGTGTGATGCACGTCAAAGAATTGTTCAGCTCTGGATACCCATCCTACTGGATCATTCCCATCAAAATATGGAAACTCCACTCTTCTCAACATTATCTTTCTTACACTCTCTGCCTCCTCTAATTCGGCCCCCTCTGTTGGATTCATTTCTGGCTGGAGTTGAGGTTGTTCTATATTTTCTGCTGGTTCGGGCGGGTATGTGTTGCTTCATGCCCCTGTGCATCTCTTCCCCATTGTATCGAGGACTCTCATTCTTCTCTCAGTGAGTTTTTATTTTTAATAACTTCAGCACGAGTTCTCTTAGATCCCCTAGAGTGTCTAGGTTTTGTTTTATCTCTTCCACATTTCCTTTAAAACCCTGCATTTGTGTGGAGATCAGTTCCATATTTTTTTTCTAAACCCTTCACCCTAGTATCCATTCTAGTGTTGGTCATCTCTTTATGCGGGATCCGGCATGTCGGACCAATTTGTTATGTTTGATTCTTCAATAAAACACACACTCAATACTAATGCAAGATCCAACAAGAGAAATGAATGGAACATGACAAGCTTCTACTGGACATAAAAGGAAATGGCTATGGATTCCATTAAAATGTAGCAATGGTTTACAAATAACAAACAACATAAAATATTGTTAACCACCCACTGTGCACTCACAGCCCTCTGTGCACTCACAGCCATTACAAAAAATAACAACAAAAAACACACACCCCTCAGCCCCTTAATTCTCTCTTATATATCTGTTACAGCCCCCACCAAATCTTCTGATTATACTCTCATCATTGCGTAACTAATTTTCCACCTCAGCTTCCCCCATTTTTGTCATCTTGCTTCTTCTAACATAGACTTTGTGAATTGATGGACCAACTCTCACTACTTGGGCTGAACCTGCCATTTGCACATCATTTTTAGGCCCAATGTTTATAACCATGCATCAGTAACAACATTATTAGTAGCAATCTCTTTGTTTAAGTCATAGATGTCCCTAACATATTAGCATAGTCATAATTGAAGAAATTATATTTAAAAACCATTCCGGATATAGGTTACTACCCGAATTCACTATGAATAGAAACTTACAAGTGATAGTTGTTGACGTATGTTCTTCGTTCTAGGGGTAATTCAGGAAAATCACTCCTCGAACAAACCTCCATCAACTGTGAATTTGTTTGGTTTGTTGGGAACCAAATGCAAACTTGATAAAAGACAGAAACAATCAGACAAAACAAAGGTTTTAACGTGGTTCGGCAGAATGGATCCAACCTACGTCTATGGGTGCAAGGGAAATAAAATTTTTATTAAGTGCTCGGGTATGACCGACATGCACTAGCTCTCACTTACACTTAAGCGTTTGCTCTCTTTTTACAAGTTACGTGTGAAACATATTAACCAACCCCTTACAATAAGTTCTCCACCCCTTTATATACTAGGTCGAATTCTACTATTACACTAACTCGTGACGTTAGCCATATTGCAAAGCCATTATTGCCTATGTTCTCTTCCCCAAATACCATATGGATAATAGCTCAACTTCCTGATACCTCTACTATCTGCCATTTAAACTTCATTAAATTACCAATTCTTGGTAACTGTTACACGCTCTTCCCATGTGCCAGCCTGTATGTCAACCATTCACGTGGTTGCGTGTGTCAGTGGATAAACCCACAGCCCTGCTCCGTCCCATCAGCCGTTGGGAAGATCAAATTTTCTATTTAAGGCTTATATCATTTGCAAGAGGACATAGTGTTGAAACTCTACTCTGATTTCTTGGATCAGTACCTTAAAACAGGTGATGTCCTTCCCTACAGCTGCTAACATGTCGGGTCGGTAGAGATACCTTTATTTCACTCACCTTCCCGAACATTCTTGATAAGTGTTCGAAGGCTTGTGAGCTTGACCAGGAGAATCTGACTTGTATCTTCTAGCGATCACCTTTCTCGGGTATCTATAACTTGTGTCTCGGTTGGTTTCCAATGATCATCAAGTCAGTATCCAAATATAGTCGAATATGATCCATTGGTCGGGTGAGTTACCCCCGAGCTTGGGCCATTATCTTGGCAAGCGAAGTCCCCTTAATACAATTCTTCATACTTTGGCTCTTCTCGGGCCCGAAAATCACCAATAACATATGTCCCATAGTTCTCGATATCAACGAGTTTGTGAGTTGGTGCCATGAACTATAATGGTGGTTCGGATCGTCCCTTAGTCTTCGAGTCTCAATCTTGCTACCAGTCAACTGCAACATCCTCGGGTTCGAAAAGCATCCTTAAGGTTAAAAGATCCCGCCCATGATGATTACTTCATTAAATGCCTTTCTAGGGCTCTTAAATCGCCATTTGGAAGTTTTGTTGCCATCATGACCCTCCTTAAATTCCCATCACATCATTCTAGGGTTTCATCTGCTTCATTTCCTGAGACGCCACTCGTCGTGCATCCATGGCTCGTGCGCCAAAATCACGTGCAATTGGACCCCAATTGTACCGTTGATCCAATCTCATCCTTCCATTTGAATTCAACCGAGTGAAATATCCATCACATGCATCACCAATCCTGCCCTCTGTCTTCCATCGAACGGTCACAATCAAACCGAACCGCCTATTTAAAGGCTATTGTACACCATTTCATACTTTTACTACTTCGTCTTCTTCAAAGAACATCAACAAGCGCCTTTGCTTTCTATGGTCTTTCCAACTACCAATCTCTTCACAAGTTCTTCAACACTTTCTTCAATCTTCCTTATTAAGTTCTTCTCTAATTACCTTTCTTTTTAGTGCATATTCCTTGATAAGCGGTAAATATATCAATATTTACCGTCCATTTTACTTAATATTTTGTATAGTTTCTTGAGATTTGTGAATATTTTAATGTGTTTTGTAGATAAATAAGGTTTCAGGACTCACTGGAATCAAATCAGACCCAAACAGCGAAAAACAGAGCAAAATGGAAAAATTGTCATTTGCACGTCGCGACACGCATAACTTCTGCATCGCGACTGCTAACGTGTGCCGGACAAGTGTCAAAATCAGAAAAGCTTGCTATCATACGCACCGCTAAATTACGTCGGCCACGTGTCAACATCACAACAATCTTGCTAACATACGTTGGACATGTGTCATCATCCTATGCTGCCGACACTACATGTCATTGCTTACGTCAATGTTGTGACGTAAAAGCCTTCACATATCGCGGCGCCGAGCCAATAATTCTGCCGATAACCACGTGTCATCATCTCACTAAAAGCGCGTACACCTGTCATCAATCTATGGCGCGTCGCGACACGCCATGTTTCACGCGTCGCAACGTGTGGCACCAAGATTTGCCTATAAATTGAGGCCGAAATCAGAATTCGAATTTATACCTTCTTTTGGGGATTTCCTTAAGAATACTAAGAAGATTGTATCTTTTTTGTTTATTTACAGCTTTCTTTACTTTTCAGAATGAGAAGGTAACTCCCCTCTGCTGGGGTGAAGGGTAAAGCTTTTATTATTAATACTTAGATTAATCTCCATTAATTATAATATATAAACTATTTTAAAACCTGACTTAATGGGATACCGCCTTTATGGTCGGTCGGACTTAATTAAATTGATTTTAACCTGACTAAATCGGATACCGCCTTTATGGTCGGTTGGAATTAATCATAAATTTGACTTAATTAAGATACCTCATTTATGGTCGGTTGGTAATGTCATGCAATGTTTATATATTATAATAAGGGAGATATCTAAATTAGAAGTAATAAAAGTGGATCCTCTAACCGCAATATTTTCTTTTATTATTTATTTATCTTTTTAATTTCCAGTCTTTACTTTATGTCATATACTTTATTTATGTCTTTAATATTCTTAAATATGTGTGGTAATTAAACCTCATATCTAGGGTTGTGATGAATTCCAATATCACCATTTTATAAGTGGTTGTTTTATGTCTTGGATAATATAAAGGTTTTTTTATTGAGCCTTAAGCTTAATGCTTCTTGTTAACTGGCCATTAATAAGATTGATTTGGTAAATTTAAAATGAACTTGGAAAAGAGATTTTAGGTTTAGCCTTGGACTCAATAGCTCACGATATCATCTTGGGGCAAGAGACTCTTAGGTAGATTTCCTTACAATATATGAATATACCTGTCGGGCGGGGGTAGCCATAATGGGCATTTAATCTTAATAAAATCAGATAACTCGGTTAACATAGGAATATAGTTAATTGGGTTACACTGGGTGTTTGCATATGACCATCGGAAGATGCTTTTGCATATTTTCATGTTCCAGGTTAATAAACCGATATATTACACAAACATGAGATAACCACTTCATCTTTAAAAGATATTGGAAGGATTCACTACCCTAGATAGCTTTATAATATTTAATTTTCCTTTAATTTACTTTCGCACTGTTTTATTTACTTGTTTTCAGACAAAAATCACAATCCAAATAACAATTAATCTATTAGATACTCGTAAACATTTAACGTCATAAATTGATAGCAAAAGTATTAAGTCCTCGTGGGATCGATACATTTTATACCACTTGAGCGATACGTGTGCTTGCGTTACGTGTGTGATTTCACCGATCAAGTTTTTGTCGCCGTTGTCGGAGACTTATTTATTTTTTACTATTAATTTTGGGGTTCGATACGTTACTTGTGTCTATTTTATTTTTACTTATTATTTTTGTTTTCTTGTGTTTCAGGTTCTTAGACACTACATGAGACGAACCAGAAGCTTTGAAATCTGACCGCTTGACCTAGAAATTATGTCGTTAGGATATACAATACTAGAAAGAAAATTGTATGCTCACACTGACCCTACTATCAAATATGTATTCTCTATGTTTTGATAAAATCAGACAATCTGACTGTTTCAAAATTAGAAAACAGCAGAACCATTAAGTATCAAATACTACGCTAATGATTTTGACATTCTATTGGACTTATATGGAAGCTTTCTAAGGGTCTTTTCATCTTATTAATTACGTAGTTCCATTTATAGTTTATCACTCTCACATTTGACTTCAAAAAGTCAAGTCTTTTCTACAATCATTAACCCCCAATGTTACACACCAAGTAATAAAATAATTTTATTACTCGGGATCGTAGGAAATATATTCTATCAAATAGAATACAATATTCTATTAAATAGAATAAATGATAAACTTTTACTTGTACCTCCGAGGTGCAAGTACTTTCAATTATATAACCATTATACAAAAGAAAGATTCAAAACTCAAACTTTTCAAGATTCGAATTTTCTACTTATACATATCATATACGTAATTATAGAAACTAATGGAACCTTAATTAAAAAGATGAATTAGTGTTACTGGAGCATATCCCTAAGAGTATTGAAAACTAATTTGGTAACATTCAATATTTAATGAATCAGATCATATAAGATTCGATTTCTCTCACTGATCAAATCCATCACGATGGAATCATAGAAGAATAATATTGAGTAAGAATCACATTCATTAAATAACTTTTGAATTAATTGTCATAAATTCATATGTTTGATCATATCAAACATCTTTGAACAATTCAAAGACTCACGATGAATTTTAAAAATATAGTTTTCAACACTTCAAATAGAATATCTTTGAACCATTCAAAATATTCTATCCGCGTTTCATCAGAAACATATTGAAAGTTCTCGAATCATTCAAGACGTTCAATATATGTATTCTTTTAGAAACACGCAGCTAAGTCATGACAACTCATTAACTAAGTTATGAAGTAAAGAAAACTATCCAAGACAATTTATAATTCATTAAACTACATACATCCAATGTATTAGTTTAATAAATATGTGGTCCAATGACGATCATTGGTTAAATGAGATTTAATCACATCCTAAATACAATATTCATTAAATGGATAAGGATATATGGTGTGATCTTGTATCAGGCCATCCTTTACCACACGGAATAAGCATCAAATGCTTATGTGATAAAATCTCATAAAGTATTGTTCTAAGTTATTTAGTTAACCGAATATTTTTCTTAATGTTTATCTCTTCATCAATGACACTACTAGTCATTTTAAAATATGTAACAATTGTTTATAAAGAACAAGTAACTATCCAATAGTCACAAGTTCTGATATCAAATATCAAAACAATCATTAAACATTATTTTAAATAACTAGATGGGAGATCTGGTATTCAATACCTACAGTGTCGTATTGTGAGAATCGATATTCTCTACATACAACTATACACATCTCCTTTCTTAAGCTCTATAATTTGCCTGCAATTATTCACAACAATTGCAAATAATTAATTAGCAAACTGTGTCAAACACGTGACTTCTAAAAGTCACTAAAGCCAAGAAACATCATTATAAGATAAATAAATACCTAATGAAGTTTTCTTAATGCCAGTCAAGAATCTCGAGAAATGAACTAATTCACATCATTTCTCACTGCATAAGAAATATTCTCTCTAGACAATTATATCGTAAAACAGATATCTAGAAATACGCAACCATAAGTGAACTCAGAAAACATATTCAAATGTGATCCCCAACGGAAAACGGGAATTCAATAATTAAATCGAATTCCATAGTGAGAAGTAAACCCCATGAATATATTTCGACTCACAGCTTTGGCACGATCTCACCTACGTATATTCATTAGGTAGACAACTCATTGTCAATCACACTCACTGTGACTCTTGATTTTGGTCCTGACCGTTTCTCGTTATGACAGCTTTGGCACATTCACAATGAGGCGTATCAATGCTTCACTTGCCAATGACAAACTCAAGCTACCGATGTACTCCTGACAGCTTTGGCATGTTAGGATTTCCACTTTCACTTGAATTGTCTAGTATCAAATATACATCCGGTATCGATAAAATTCTATCAACTACACCCTCATTGCTTTGGCACTTCCTCGGATGCAGCCATAGAAAGATACCCATAATCCGTATTGACAAGACGGACCAAGAAACGTGCATCTAATACATGTCATTTTACTGCCTTATTTAAGCGGGGATATTCCTCAAGAAAGCTTTGCTCTACATCAAATACAGAGTTAAATCTAGATCAACTTCTAAACAGTTCAATTCTACCTTTGAAAACATAACTTAACTTAACCATTAAATTTCTGTTACGTTTCCCGTTAGCGTAGAACCAACAAGTCAAGAAATATCTAAATTACATGCATGTGAAAACATCAAAATTGGATTATATATCATATATCAAGCATGACAAATGTAATGGATGAAGAATCAGACCTGCTCTGATACCATTTTTGTTGGGGTTTTGGCGCGGGCGCAGCGGAAGCTCGCGGTTCGGGTGAAATTGTAATTTTAAAACTTTTTAAATTACCAAATAAATTATTCAATATCCAATATGAATAATTTATTCATATTTCACCTAAACATAGTTATTCGATATCAAATGGTGACATAAATAGTTAAGAAAACTTTTACGAAAATGTTTTTCCGTAAAATGGCATAAAATACGTTTTTGACCGAACCGACTACCCAATGCACTTGGGGGCTGCCCAGGTTAGCCCCAACAGCACTAGGGTAGTCCATGGGCTGCCTGAATAGTGACCAATTACTGTTTGGACAGCAGACACCCGGTAAGCCCGAATCTCACCCGATAACGCCGTTTTTCACAGTTTTCGTATATTTTAACTCTGAAACAATTTCCGGCAATTATTCCAATGCCCAAAACACATCCAATACATTTATACAACATACATTTCATCACCAAAAATACAGAATTTCCAGATCTGATTTTTGTAACAAAAATATCATTTTTCATGCTATAAATCCAATTTTCTCAATATCAATCATATTAATACTAACACCAACCAAAGCCACCATCTATGAATAACTCAAGAACAATTTTAGGAGTTACAAGAGTGGTCATAACACTCTAGAATAGCAACAAGTCATCAAATGACAAAATTAAATCAATATTACACTAATATCATCCAATCAAACTTCACACATGCATCTAGCCTCCAAATCCATCCTCCAAATCAAAAAGCCCCAAAATATAAGAAAGGAAGAAACCCTAGGACATGTCTAGATACTCAAGAATAAGAAATAAACTTTCTAAGTTAAGAGTTATGAAGATTACCTCCAAATCTCCTAAAATCCTTAAACTTTTTCTTGATTTTCTTCACTTTCTTCCTTGATTCTTCAAGAAAAGTTTTGGGTGCTTTCTTTGAGATGGGTTTCGACCATGGCTTTCTTTAAATGAGAAAACAAAAATTTTCCACTTTAAATACAAGCCAAAACCGACTTAGAGGTTAAAAAATGGGTATTTTGGTCATGGAGGTTCTTAAATGAGAAAACAAAATTTCTCACTTTAAATACTTGGGTAGGGACGAAATTGAGGGGTAATTTGGTCAATTTTATTTATTGAATCAAATTAAATTATTAAAGCTTCTAAGTTGACAAAATCAATTTGTATTCTTCAACTTTAAAAGCTTTGCCACATGTAACCAATAATAATTAGCCATATAACATAACATTTATGAAATATAGATATCATTTAATTATTTAAATATCTAAATAATTAATTAATATAATTATTATTATATATGTATTTTTATTTACATTAAATAACAAATACATATATTAATGGCATGTGTCAAAGTCTCATTTGAAAATTAATTAATATGTATCAAATCAAATTTTATATCAAATACAAATACACATTAATTATTAATTGACCAAAATCCCCTAATCATGTATTTTCATTTAACCATTTAAACGACTCGAATTAAATTATTTAATTCGATGAAGTATTATGAATAATCAATATTATTCATAACGCGTTGCCCAAGCGCTCAACGAGTACACTTCATATTGTGGGACTCTCTAAGTTTAGGTTTATCCGTCACAGAATCCCATTTTGTGTCCATAATTCACCCACTCATGAATTATGATGACCACATATAATCTCGCTAAACTTTGCAAGTCGAGGTCATTACATACGTATAATCCTTCCGTCACAGGCTATCCATATTATATATGAGATATAGATAAGAACATCAAATCCTTATGGTATAATATAGTCAATTTTCAAATTTATGATCTCTAAATAACACTTGGAACTCGCTTCCAAAGTTATACCATGACCATGAATTTACTAGATCGCAAACACGTGTAGGAAATCTATGCCCTGTACACAGGACTGACGGATTCTATCTTGATACGCACTGGATATCATGAGCATCAGTCCACACCTAATGAATAGGCGGAGGTCTGATCTAAATAGATCGGTGACGTGACTGTCATCAAAGTGTGGAGGATAACTCATATATCCAATGTGGTATCTCAAGTCGAATGATCACTATGCTCGCTCAACTCGAGAAGATTCCTATTGACGTTGGTGTACCATCTATTAGGAAATCTTCAGTGAGCCGTTCAATGTTTATCAAATAAACACCTACATGTCTATACGAGTCTCCCGAGACT